>CM029559.1:9667818-9970318 GCA_017141385.1 Sogatella furcifera
GATGTAAATTTTGCCGAACAACCATAAAACATCAATATTTCTAAGGCCACTCAAAAATTCAATATTAAAGTCCCAATAAATCGATTAGAAATTTCTACGTTCCTGGCAATTACGACCGCTTGTGAGCTGGTTGGATCATGACGTCAGAACCTCGGAGGAGGAGCTTAGGTCCGAATACTCAGTGGACAGAGTATAGAGAGTGGGTGATGAGAGGAAAACATGTTATTAATCTATATATTTTAGTTCCTGTACTATAGTGTATCTTAGTAATAGTATATACAATTTTAAAACAGTTTTTTTCTCAAATAGTGTATAGGGTAATTTCGTGATAATTTGATAATCCGGATGGGGTCCGGTCCAAATTAATTCAGATTTTTGACGTTCTACAGGGGTGAACCCAGTGGGGGAATGAGGGGATACATACATACATACATACATGTTAATTCGATCAATTTTTCGCCAAAAAGGATCCGCCAATAGCGCCTTGATCGCCAAAAATATCCTTTCCACCCACTTGCACACAGCGAATACAGATAAGGCTGAGGCCGCACTGCCGGTGGGTAGAGCCTGGAGGGTGGAGGGTAGTTGGTAAATCTATAGAACATATACACCATCCACAGTAATACATCGTATGAATGGTATGACGTCATTCTGTTTTTTGAGGTTATGTTGTCCATATTTAAGATTTTCAAGATGGCGGCTGAACACATACCATTCATACAATGTATTACTACTGTGGATGGTGTGTATGTTCTATAGATTTACCAACTACCCTCCACCCTCCAGGCTCTACCCACCGGCAGTGCGGCCTCAGCCTAATAGTGAATTACATGAACAATGCGTGCCAGGGCAGTAGAGTAAGAAACACGCGTGACACCATTTTTTATTCATCAAATCGGAAAGTCAGATTATCATTTTGATACATTTACTTCCAATTTTTTGTTTAAATAACCCTCTAAATTTGATACAATAAGACCGGCGCTATTTTTCAATCACCCCATAGTTATAACCTTTGTAATAGAAAGAGGCTCGCTTTGTTCACGTTTATGTTAGTAAGTCGCTTTGCTCGCCTTTCGATTTATAGTCGGCGCAATATAAGTTGACGAAAACCTCCTCCACCCGAGAAATCTGGCTGCGTTGCCAGATTGTGTGAAATTGGAACATCTGGCTGTGTTGCCAGATTGTGTGAAATTGGAACATCTTCAAATTCGCGATTAACCCCAATATCTAGACGTAGAATTTTATCCTTGATATGCCAGTAGTATTAAAAATGTTCCTGGGTAGAAGGATTCGAAAAAAAATTGAAAAATCGCGAAAATATTAATTTATTTTGTATATCACTTCTCTCACAATCATGGGTTGTGGTAGAAATAAAGTTTTTTATATCAAAATGACAAGGAGAATTCGAGCTTTCTAATGTTTTTTTAATTTTTTATATCCGACCAATAATTATGTTACAATTAATGAATATGTTTATCAATGTCGAGTCAACTCCATCAGAAAACATGAAATTTTCGATGATCTAGAAACTTTTTTGTTTGAGAAGATAAGTGGGTGGTGAAAGCGAGAAAGTTGTTCAAAAATAATTGAAATTATTTTCCCAAATGTCGAAAATAGTCGGAAGATCGTAATTTGGCCTCTCAAGAGTTTCAAAGTAAGGAGAGCGGTATATGCATGAATCATTGTATGTTAAAGATTGGAGTTATTGAAGCTAATCGACTTGGATATTCCAGCTACAAACAGCTGGTTTATCATAAAAATAGTGAGTTTTACAACACCGCGTGATTTTTCCGAAGCTACGCTGTCACTTTTAACATTCAGTTGAATGTGTTTGCGTTAGGAGAAGTTTCAATTTCACGGAAAATGACAACGTAGCTATTTCTCGGGTGGAGGGGGTTTTCGTCAACTTACATTGCGCCGACTATAACTTTAAGCACCAGCTAGGTTTGCTTAACAGCTGTGGTTCCGATGACGTCAGTTTCTCAAGTTAAAGCTATTATAAATAAGTTCCAATTATACAGAATTTGACAACGCTGCAATTTGAAGGGTGGAAGACTCAATCACCAAAATGTTTTGAGTTGAATTGAATTGAGTTGTCTAGTTTTTGATATTATAATAGTGTACATTATTTGAAGGGGACCGCTCCGACAATGGAAAATTCAAGTATAGGTGACGCAATAAATTTAAGTCGTTTCGTCTGTCTGTTGTACGTGATGTAACCTACTAACAGCTGATATGTAAACTATCTATTGTCTCTTTCGATTTCAATAAACGTAATCAAGGTGTAACCAAATGACAACATCAGCTGTTGGAGCGCACAATTAGCAGAGAGAACTACGTACTGGATTATGAATTTCAATATTAATTTGATGACAGTTCATTATTCAAAATGATTTTAATGAGTATTTGATATTATTTTACAATCGACAAATAAGGAAATCAATTCATTAACATTTCATTTCCCTCTCTCTTTCACATCATCCTTCTTCTTCTTCTTCTTCTTCTTCTTCTTCTTCTTCTTCTTCTTCTTCTTCTTCTCCTTCTTCTTCTTCTTCTTCTTCTTCTTCTTCTTCTTCTTCTTCTCCTTCTCCTTCTCCTTCTCCTTCTCCTTCTCCTCCTTCTTCTTCTTCTTCTTCTTCTTCTTCTTCTTCTTCTTCTTCTTCTTCTTCTTCTTCTTCTTCTTCTTCTTCTTCTTCTTCTTCTTCTTCTTCTTCTTCTTCTTTTTCTTCTTGTTCTTCTTCTTCTTCTTCTTCTTCTTCTTCTTCTTCTTCTTCTTCTTCTTCTCCTTCTTCTTCTTCTTCTTCTTCTTCTTCTTCTTCTCCTTCTTCTCCTTCTATCCTTTCTTTGAAAACAGAACTGGAAGAACGGAGGAAGAAAAGGAAAATGATAGAGAGCATCATAGCCATCATCATCATCAAAAACACTTCAAATCAAATCAAACTCCAAGGAATGGATGTTCTTCTTCGCCTCATTCTTCATCTTTTCCTTCTTCTACTACTTCTTCTCCTCTTTCTCCTCCTTTCCCTCCTTCTCCTTTCATCCCTTCTCCTGCTCATTCTTCTTCTCATTCCTTGCCCACTACAACTACTTCTTCTTCTTGTTCGTCTTCTTTTTCTTTCCACCATCCTTCTTCCCAGATTCCTTCTCCTTCTTCTCTTTCTTCTCCCTCTTCCTCCTCCTATCATCCTCCCTCTCAACCCCACATTCCATCTTTGTCAACAATTTCTTCCTCTCCTTCTTCTCATCATTCTTTATCTCCCTTATCACTTCCTCCTTCTCCTTCTCCTCCTCCTTCGTCTTTTCCTAATTCTTCTTCATATTATACTTCTTCCTCTTCCCCTCCTCCTTCTTCTTCTTCTTCCTCCTCCCATCCTAATTCATCTCATCCTCTTTACTCTACTTCTTTAACTACAACACCTATCCCTTCTCTTTCTCCTTCTCTCTCTTCTTGTCTACCTTCCACCAATTCTTTCCCATCTCACACTTCTTCGTACTCTTCCTCTTCTAGTCCATCTTCTCCCTACATCAACCCTCTTTACCCCCATTCTTCTCTGTACTCTCCTCCAGCCACTTCTTCTCCTTCCTCTTTCTTCTCTTCTTCTTCTCTTTCTTTCAACTCTCCGTCTATGAACTCTCTTCCTCCTCAATCTCCTATCTATTCCTCTCCTCCTCCTTCTCCCAGAAATTCTGCTTCGCAACCATATTCGTCAATTCTCTCTTCACACTCATCTTCATCAATCCCTGCTGCTTCCGTTAACCGTTCTTCTTCTCCAAACCCACATTCGTCGATTTCCACTTCCCATTCTCTTTCTTCAATTCCCCCTCTCCACCATAACTCTTCTCTTTTGAACCTAAATTCATCAATTCTCTCTTCCCACTCTCTTTCATCAGTTCCCTCTCTCCCTTCTCCTCTACACCCTCATTCGTACATTCCCACTCCTTCCACTCCTTCTTCAATCGCTTCTCTACCCCATCATTCTTCTCCTTTACACCCACATTCATCGATTCTCACCTCCCACTCTCTTTCTTCAATTCCTCCTCTCCACAATCATTCTCCTTCTTCCAACTTACATTCGTCGATTCTCTCTTCCCATTCTCTTTCTTCAATCCCTCCCCTCCCCCACAATCATTCTACGAAACCGGCGAAAAGAGAAACGAACGGAGGAATTAGCAAATGCGAAGAAGATGTGAGTAAAACGAGAGATTGCATCGTGTAAAAAACAAAAGAAAATATGCATACACTTTTGAGTTGTGCCTCGTAAAAACTTAAAGCTGTGTGTTGGCGGTTCATTTTACTTTCAATATGATACATTCAAGAAGATACGCAAGATGAAACGTGTATCAAATAAAGCAAAAGAATAAGAAGCTCTAAAGGCGCCTCCATACATGCGTTATTTGGAAAATACCGAACATTTGGTATTTGGCGAACAGTTTTGCTTGCTATTTGCCAACTAACGAACACGGACACGTGGTTTTCCGAGCACGTATTCGTACTGGGAATAGCAAATCGTCAACAGAATAGGTGACATTTTCAAAGTCAATAATGTCAAAATACTGTCGAAAATTTCAACTTTCAAAAATCTAACACTAAGGTACTGATTTCAACTTGAATCTTGGCAATGATTGAATATTAATGTTTGTAGGAATTTTTAAAACATTTAAAGAATCAAGATTATAATTCAGTAACCTGAACCGGACTGGACATTCACTAGTTTTCAATATAATATTTGAATTGAATTTGAATAGAATTTAATTCAATTTCATAGTATCAAAATTGATTATATCACTTAAAAAACATCCACAGACTGCAATTTAATATTTATCTCACCTAAAAAAATTATGTATAAAACTAACACGTAAGAAACTTTTTCCTCAATTGACTTAACCTCAATCTACATGCAACAACGAACAACAAAATCAGCGGAACATGAAGGCGAATGTGTGGATGGGCAAAAAGTTTGCTATTTGCCGAACATTCGTCCACTTTGATGTGTCCAAAAGACCGACAATGGACGGAACACACAAACATTCGTGTTTACTATTTCCCAAATAGCGAACACTCCGCTCCACACCAGTCGTGATTCGGCGACTAGATGTTCGGTATTGGCCAAATAGCGCATGTATGGAGCTGGCTTAAGGCCCATTCTAGACAAGCGTTGAAAACGCGGCGTGAAAAACGCGTCAAAATTTTTTTCAAACTATACGTGGCGTGAAAAACTTGTGAAGACACAATCAAAATGGCTGATAAACCTAACCTAGAAGCAAGTGACACAAAGTCCAGCTGATCAACGCGCCCTCAACGAAAACCATAGCTTCCTTTAATAGAAGGCCATTGATTAAAAATTGGCAAGAGTAGGAAATTGAGTCCATTTAAAAGCATTGAAATCATTTTCTAATCAGCTGTTCTAATGGATGCATTTCTTGTGTGCGTTCTCACATTAATTGACTTGCTACAAATCATAAGCTATTTCAATAAATAACTGTCTATTCTTAATCTTTCTTGCTTATCTCTATCACAACCTATTACAAAAAACACAAAAGGAATTCTATACGAAGAGTTTCATGAACGTTTTTCATGGAAATTATGCTCAAAGAGAGAAAAACCAAGTCAACATGCATGATTTGTAAAGCTTTAATATGAAAAGACTGTGTCTACGGTGCGACGTTGCCATATTATTAGGGCAGGGCCTCCTGTTAAAGGAAGCTATGCGAAATCCATTGTGTTGAATGGGCTTGTCTACACGAGTGAGATAAACACGCGTTTTCAACCGAAACGCGCTGTCGCCTACTGACGCGGCGAAAACGCGCGTTTATTTCGCTCGTGTAGACAAGCCCATTTAACACAATGGTCTCCGTCGAGCTCGCGTTCCCGACGCGACGAAAACGCCGCGTTTCCAACGCTCGTCTAGAATGGGCCAATTGATTATTTATTTAAATTATTTATTCATTTATTGAATAATAATTATACATATAGGCGAGTGCAACAGGCAGATGCCCAGAACTGCTCCTCTACCATGAGGTTTAGAATCAGTATCAACAAAATCATACGTATGAATTTTTATTTTTATTTTGTATGAGTATTATATCTTACATAAGATTAGAAGAACTAATTAGAAGCTTGGCTACAGCTGTTCGACTGTCCTCTCCCTCACCCTCTCTCCGGCAGGCTTTACTGTAAAGAGTGGATTTGTCTTCTGTCCCAGCAAAGAAGACCCTCTGGCAAGATGGGGAAATTACTCCAGCTCGGTCAATATTAGTTCAATAATGATTAATTTGGTTGCAAATTGTAGATCAGAATGTTTCCTACAATTGAGACCAAATCAGTAATTTTTGATTCAATATTGACCGAGCTGGAGTCATTTTCCCATCTGCCAGAGGGTCTTCTTTGCTTGGACAGACTATAGTAACTTGAACCGTGAACACATAGTAACATCTGCAGTGTGGGTTGAGTGGTTTTAGTATTTCTTCTTCCCTTCTTTATCAGATTTTCTTTATCTTCTTTCATTCCTCCCCCTATCATCCTTTGTAAGTGTGGTTTATCTTATTTGTCGTTTGTAAAATTTCATCAATTTTTATGTGTGATTTTTCAGATCTGCGGTGTTATTAAAGTTGCGTACCGTAATCTTTAATATAATTATTTGTTGTATAAATATTGCAATATTGCAGCCATTGCTTTTTGTTCCCTTTTCTGTATTTTTTGTAATTTATTTGTTTGATTTGGTTGGATTCTATATTGTAAATAAATTTCATTTATTTCATTGCTTGCTATAAATCTTTGCTTAATTTCTATTGTATATTTTGACGTATTTTCTATTTTTCTTCTCCCTAAATTCATTCCTCTTTCTATTCGTTGAGTTTTATCGTATTCTCTTCCTTCCCTTGTTTGTTTCGTAGACCTTTTGTTTCAAACTTTTTTATATTTTGTAGCTTCATCTATAATCTTCTTCATCTGTAGCTTTATCACCTTATAATCACCTTCATCAGATGGCTATATTCTGTCCAAGCAAAGAAGTAAGAAGACATTCTGGCAAGATGGAAAAATGACTTCAGCTTGGTCAATGTTGAATCAAACATTATAAATTTGGTCTATTAAAGTTTAGATCAGAATGGTTCCTAAAATTTAAGACAAAATATATCATTATCAGAACAATATTGATTAAGTTGGAGTCATCTTCTCATCTTGCCAGAATGTCTTCTTTGCTCGAGTATAGTCTGTCCAAGCAAAGAAGACATTCTGGCAAGATGGGAGATTGACTCCAGCTCGGTCATTATTGGTTTTAAAATTATCAATTTGGTCTCAAATTGTGGATCACAATGTTTTCTAAACTTTGAGACCAAATTTATAGATTTTGGACCAATATTGGCCGATCTGGAGTCATTTTTCCATCTTGCCAGAATGCCCTCTTTGTTTGGACAGATTTTAAAGGTGTATTTTCTTTGACAAACCAAACATTTTCGAAATGATGTGTTTTGTTCAGATCATCTCATCACAATCAACCTCACATAGACTGACATAAACACTAATCTTGAAATTCTCCACATTTAACAAAAAAGCCGAAAACGAAACATACTTCTTGAACAATTTGAAACATACAATCACACAAAACAATTTCCCAACAATACACTGGCGGCTCGTGCCCACAAAACAGGTGGAGTGCTGTACAGTAAAAGATGCGGGCACTTCCACTGTTTCGTGAGTACGAGCCGCCAGTGCAACAATATCCTGAATTATCAAATAAACTTCTCATCCCACATGCACCCTTTTCGACAAAATTCACTAAATTCAAAATTGCCGCCCTACTAACACCTACACCCCCACCCCATCCTTCCAATCACCGTCCACAGCATAACCTTGAACAGAGTTCACTGTTCAGTCTGAAGATGACTACCACAAAAGGTAGAAACTATTTTTTTTTTTTTTTACAGTTTCTACAATATTAGTCCACTTTCACATCATAGCAATAAGTTGTTTTCTCTCTCAGTATCCCAGTATTTTAGCCCTTTTCTTTTTCCGTTTCCCCCCAGGGGCGTGGCCGTCGACGACCAAGGCTACATAGTGGTGGGAGACTCGGGGAACAACCGCATCCAGATCTTCAACCCGGACGGCTCCTTCCTGCGGGCGTTCGGCTGCTGGGGCAGCGGTCAGGCCGAGTTCAAGGGTCTGGAGGGAGTGGCCGTCATGTCCAACGGAAACATACTGGCATGCGACCGCGAGAACCATCGGGTGCAAGTGTTCTAGCCAATCACAGGTCAGCCATTACAGGTCATATTACCCACTTATCATATCATACAGTACTGTCGACTCTCGATAATACGAATTTGAAGAGACCAGGTAAAAAATCGAATTATCGAGAGTTTGTATATAGTTATATAGTTATATAGTTATATATATAGTTATATAGTTATATCGAGAGTTTCTATATTGCTATAGAAAGTAAAATTGTTTGATATTTTAATTTATAGAATGTTCAAGTTTTCAAATGTAGTTCTGTAAAACTATAAAAATAAAAATTATCAAGAATTGAGAAATTTAATAAAGGAATTGGAAGTTGATAAATTAATTTTAAAAATACAGTATTGTGCAATCAATCGAAAGTAAATTATTTTTTTCAAGAAAAAGTCTAGTAATTTTTAAGGAGAAAACAATAGTATTGTGCAAATTTATAGTTCAATTTTAATAAATAAAGAACTTTAAAACTTAGGGCTGTTTAAAATAATTGAAAAATAAATAAAAATCAAACACCCTTTTCTTGAAAACTTTAAAAATTATAAAAAACACACACACACACATTGTGTTTTTTATAATTTTTAAAAAAGTTTTCAAAAAAAGGGTGTTTGATTTTTATTTATTTTTCAATTCAATTTTAATATTATATTTCAATTTTTATATCTTTTAATATTATTGTCCAATTTAGTCGAAACAATATTATTATTTTTTTATGAAAAAGTCTGTAATTTTTTTTGCTTCACTTAATTTTATGCAGGATTGATCATGTTATGTTCAACAGAAGTTTGTATTATCGGGATTTTTGTGAAGAAATTCGAATTATCGTGTGTTGCAGTTGAATCAGTCTCTCTTTTTCGATTTGTATTATCAAGTGTACCTAAATGCATTGATTTTGTTCGAATTATCAAGAGTTTCTCAAGGGACCAGGGAGGGACTTAGTTCGTATTATCAAGAGTTTTGTATTATCAAATGTTTGTATTATCAAGAGTTGACTACTGTTTTTCATTTTAAATAAGAGTCACAGTAGAATAAAAATAATTAACTGATTGAAAAAAAACAGTGATAAAGTAGCCCTAAGGCTGAGGCCGCACTGCCGGTGGGTAGAGCCTGGAGGGTGGAGGGTAGTTGATAAATCTATAGAACATACACACCATCCACAGTAATACATTGTATGAATGGTATGACGTCATTCTGTTTTTTGAGGTTATGTTGTCCATATTTAAGAATTTCAAGATGGCGGCTGAACACATACCATTCATACGATGTATTACTGTGGATGGTGTGTATGTTTTATAAATTTACCAACTACCCTCCACCCTCCAGGCTCTACCCACCGGCAGTGCGGCCTCAGCCTTAGATAAAGCAAGATATATTAATATAGATGAATCAGACCCAAACATAGGTATCGAAAACCCACAAAATGGTGGCACTCATCACTGTCATGGCGTCGTATTTCCTATGCCTATCCATATCAAATGTAAGGCCGGTATGATTACACGATAATATTTCTAATATCATATGAAGAGTGATCAAAATTGAATCTATAGTCCATTCACGATGGCTTGAGATGAGATAAACAAAATCTCTGCATGTGTGTGTGTGCGACTGGAGTGGCTTCGTTTTAGCCTCGGCATAAACAGGTCACAGCAATGCCAAAATCCCGAATATTGTTATAGGCAACTCAGAATAAGGGCCGGTTTCTCCAAATACGTTTAACTGAAATTTTAGTTTAAACTATCAGCTGTCAGTGTGTGGTCACTTTTATTAACTTGTGTTTCAATTGAGCCAGCTGATGGTTCAATCCAAAATTCAGATTAACTTTTTTGGAGAAACCGGCCCTTAGTATCTTTATAAGTAATCATTTTTTATAGATACGTATTAAGAAATTGCTTGTTTCGGTTGTCTCTCGACTGCATGAACCTAAAATGAACAATCAATTACAATAAAAGTTTTTGTGTCAATGCTTTGGCTACAGTCCCGACAACAAAATTCGGGATTTCGGCATTGCTGTGACTTGTTTTTGTCGTGGCTAAAACGAAGCCAATCCAGTCGCACACACATGCAGAGCTTTTGTTTATCTCTTCTCAAGCCATCGTGAATGGACTATAGTTATGTAGGTAATTTAGGTAAGGTAATTATAAAATTTTCTAATTCATTCATTTTTTGATCCACAGCGACCCCATCTCTTCAGAATACAGTCAGTTTGATTCGGTCGGCTTGAAAATGGCAAAAATCGAAGCGACTGTCCGTCGACCTTACACCCTTTCAAGGCAGAATTCGTTGGAGAAACAGTCTCCAATCAACAATATAATGATGTTCAGAAGGTTTTCAGTGTCTTAGAATGTTGTTAGCTCATTAAAAATCGAAAAATACCAAAAATTTTGTATTTCAATATTTATCGATATTTTTATCGATAGTCGATGATCGATGTATCAATATTTATAATCGATGTATCGATTGTTGATAATCGATTTATCGATTGTTGATAATCGATTTATCGATTGTTGATAATCGATTTATCGATTGTTGATAATCGATGTATCGATTGTTGATAATCGATTTATCGATTGTTGATAATTGATGTATTGATTGTTGATAATTGATGTATTGATTGTTGATAGTTAATGTATCGATAGTTGATAATCGATTGTAGATAATCAATGTAACGATTGTTTATAATCGATGGCCGATGTATCGATATTGGTAATCGATGTTAATTGATAGTTTGTGTCGATATATCGATATTGATAAATCATTAATGTCAAAACAGCTTTAAAAAAGGTTCTAAGATTGTCTAATGGCAATCCAGAGGCAATTGTCTAAATCTCAATAGAGTCCATTATTAACGTTATGAAGTAATAATTTGATATCAGTATAAATATTTGAAAAAATCATACTAAAACTGTAAAATATAAATCTTGAAACTCAAATTTCAATTCGATAGAGAATTAAATAGATATTCATTTTTCTTACCATTTCTTATAACAATGTTTTTCTCTACAAATAAATTATTCGTATTTTCCTGCTGGAACACTTTCCACTTTTTAAAAATTATAAATTAAAACTCCTATCCAATCATTTCATTTATCATCTATAACATTTTTCTTTGGTTGATTTTTCATCTGAAATCCAAATGAGTGACAATTAATCACTGGCGGCTTGTGCCCACGATGCAGGTGAAGTGCCCGTATCTTTTACTGTACAGCACTTCACCTGTTTCGTGAGTACGAGCCGCCAGTAACATAAATTGAAATAAAGTTCAAAAACCTTTCAATGTTCACTCTACTTCTCATTAATAAACTTTCATTTCTTAAACTTTTTTACTTATATTTTACTGTTACTACTCTTTTTGTTCCTTTTCTCTTCAATCCTTGTTTCATTGTAACATTTATTTTCAATAATAAATCTTTTCCTCTAATACTTATTTTTACTTTTTCCTCTCCATTCTTTTTCTTATTTTTAGCTTCTTATTTTCTAGATTTGATTGCTACCAGTTCTTCCTTTCCATAATATTCTTCTTTCACCCCATGTTCTTTTATTTCATATTCTTCTATTACCCCATGTCCTTCAATTTTCCCATGTTTTTCTATTTCATATTCTTGCATTTTCCCATGTTCTTCTTTTTCATACTCTTCTCTTCCCACGAGTTCTTCATCACGACAGATATAGTACCAATATTTAGTACCATAGTACCAATATTTAGATATTTAGTACCAATAATACAACAGATATTTATATTTAATTATATTTCTCAATAATGAGGAATTGTTTCCCAAAGCTCAAAAATCTGTTCAAGTATTCCTTATTTAAATATTCTATATTTGCTTCAATCTTTCTGGTTTTGATTTTTCTTCTCCCCTAATTTTGTTCTATCACCAGTGATATTTCCTACTATGGAAACTCTGAGGGATAGAGATATTTAAATACAGTTATACAACACTTGTTTATTTAATTTATTTGATCCAAAAAATACAAGTGTTTAAATACTGGCGTGTTTGCCAAGAACTATTTTTATTCCAATTTTAAATTTATTTATTCTTTGTACAATTTACATCGTTCAAAAAACACATTACATGGAATTTCCATCCCAATTCAGATTGAAATGAGCAAATTCAGGCTTTTATCACCTAGGAATTAATCTAATTGAAAGAAAATATAACTCAAAAATATGTATTTTTCATGAATATTTCAATAAATTTGTAATCACAATAGGATTCAGGCATCAGGGTTTTCATTATTTCAAAAAATTGAGTACCTAAATCAATGTCGGGTCAACTTTATTAGGTACCGGTAGCTTTATTAACAGTCTTGAAGATTAATAATTTTAATAATAGTTAACCTCCATGTACCGTTTTGCTATATTATTGATGGAGACTCTAATTAATTATTATTATTATTCTAATTATCCAGCAGTACTGCAATGTCGAATAATTTTTTCACGATTTACAATTTGTTCGATATTATTGAAAAATAAATTAAAACATCTCTTATTACTTCAAATCTTTAAATTTTTATAAATAGATAATTTCTTCAAATTTCAAGAATTACAATAGATTGAAGCTCAGAAAACTCCAGTATACCTCAATGAATAGTTCCATAGCTATAATCTGTTCAAGCAGAAAAGACCCTCTGGCAAGATGGGAAAATTACTCCAACTTGGTCAATATTTGTTCAAGAATTATAAATGTGGTCTTAATAGTAGGTCAAATTGTTTCCTACAATTTGAGACCAAATTTACCATTTTTGAAACAATATTGACCGAGCTTGAGTCATTCCTCCATCTTGCCAGAGGGCCTTCTTTGCTTGGACAGTCTATACCCTTAATAAGTCGATTTTCTATTAGAGGGAACTATGATACCTACTCTGCATTATAAAATTTATATATTTAATATATTCGTTCTAAAATGTAGCGAAATGTACTTTTGATGCTCACAAAAAAATTGTTGTAACAAAAATCTAGTCATTTAATGTTTGATGAACTTCTTGTTGATGAATTGACTGAAATATTTTATTGTTGTTGAAAATTGATAAAAATTGTTGCTCACGAGGTTGCTATTATGAAAATAATAAAAATATTGTAATAGTTTTTATTATTAATAAAATAATGCCGAGATATGGCTGAAGATGAGAGGATAATTTTATTTATTTGTCCCTTCCAATTTTTATTTTTCATTTTATTTTATTCAGTTCACAAGAACTTTTTTGTGTATTCAGGGTTCAGCTCACTTTCAAAAGTCTATCAAGTTTGATACAATCATAGGAAACTATATAAGAATTCACAATTATGATACAATCCCTTCAAATTATACTATTACTACATTACAGTAGTAATACATTAATATATACATTATAATATATTAATATCTATATCTATAAAAGCGAAATGGCACTTACTGACTGATTCATCACCAGAACTAAAAATCCACAGAACCGAATGCGTTCAAATTTGGCAGGCATGTTCAGTTGGACGTTTAGACGCGCGCTAAGAACGGATTTTGGAAAATTTTCAAGAATACGCCAAATATTTATGTTTTTTATAGTTTTTCGGCGTTTTCTCAATTTTTTCGAGAACCGATCGGTAGAAAATGTTGATATTTGGTAGGTAGGTTCAGATAAGGTCTAGAAATGTTGTGTTAAGATATTTTTGAATTTCGTTCAAGATTACGCCAGCAATCAGGTTTTTCAAAATTGTAGATGTGTTGCGGGTTGCATATCTTCAGCCTTGATACGACCAATCCTTACTGTAAATTTGATGGTTCAGCGAGATTATAGATAAACTAATTTGGAAGATATTGAATCAAGTTTCAAACTATGTCCGATATAGTTCCCAAGGCTATCTATGCTCAATATTAGCGTTTTATTATTGTTTGGAATTTTCAGAGTTTTTCTTGGATTTTTTGAGAATAAATTGTGAGAAAATGTCGAAATTTGGTGAACAAGTCCAGATTAGGTCTAGAAATGCTGTGTTCAAGTTTTGAATCTCGACTGAACGGAATTTGCAGGCGAGCGAAGCGAGCCTGTTTGACTCACTGACACTGCTGATACTGTCGGGGGTCCAGGGAGCGGAGCCTCCTGGCTAGGCGGAGAAGGCGAGCGAAGCGAGCCTGCCGGCTAGTAATAGTATACATATATCAATACATGTAATAGTATACATATATTAATTAATACATTACAGTAGTATTACATTCTACTATTACTATAGTATTGCATTATAAAAAGTTAAGCAGCTTCATCTGCTCCTTGTGCGCTCCAACAGCTGATGTTGTCAATTATTTTATAATTTTTGAACAAATATTGACCAAGCTGGAGTCATTTTCTCATCTTCAGGGTCTTTTTTGCTTGGACAGACTATAATTGAGAAATTTGTCTATCTATTTTGAAGACTCTTTCTTCAATAATGTTATTTAGATCTTCTGTGCTGTTAGATTAGAATGCATGAAAGTAGTTCAATGGAAACTGGACCAGCAGTCCCCCCACACCACCGCAGATGTTGCCAATTCGTCAAGTGTATCATGCAAATATAATAATATTAATTTTTATTCATAATCAGCTGGTTTGACAGCGGTGCATCTAGTCTCGTTGGACTATTTTCGTGCACTCTACCATAGAATAATAGAATTCTATTATATAGGATCCTTTTTGATTCTACTCTAGTAATGGGTCAAGAATCGAATGATGCAGTTCACGATTTCTAGCGGATAAATTTGTAACTATTAGAAAAACGCAAACTCCTCCCGCTAGATGGCAGGCAACTATATACACTAAAGCCGCGTATCGACAGTCCGAGGCATGTGCCACGAATGCCTCGCAGTACAGTCTGGTGACGCAAAAAAGTATAAAATCATGGCTGAGACATATGTGTGAATATAATCTGCAATAATCCAAAATAATTATAATTATAGTATAGTATATAATTATAATTATAGTATAGTATATAATTATAATAAAAATAATTACGTATAATAAAAAATCTGCATTTTTTTGTAACCAAAAATGCGAGCACACGAACAAATTGACTAGCGCCATCAAGCGGGAGACAAAGCAACTAAGCTCTGACAATTGATAATTTGGACTTTGGAGGTTAGTTTGTGCTAAATTAGTAGATAAAAATTTAAGGCAATGTTTATTATTTATATATTGCCTATTAAAACCTTCTGCACCCAAATAGAATTCTCAATCACAAAAATGCATAGGAATAGGGTACAATTTTGAGGTTATAGTTTGTAGAATTGTTCGTTGTGCGTTGCGAGGCAACAGGCTCTGCTCGCTGCGAATTGTGTGCCGCGTTTGCCTGGCTGCAAGCAAACCCGGTATCGACTTTATTAGCGGTATCGACTTTATTAGTATCGACCTACAGAGGCTTTACTCCAGTCTCCAGCTCGGTCAATATTGGTTCAAAAATGATTGATTTGGTCTTAAATTGAAGATCGAAATGTTAATTGAGACCAGATCAATAATGTTTGAACCAATATTGACCGAGCTGGAGACTGGAGTAGATAGTAGACTAGTAGTAGTAGCAAGACTCTTTTTTGCGTGAACAGACTGTACCTTGAGGCATTCGCGGCACATGCCTCGGACTGTCGATACGCGGCTTAATGCCCGGTTTTTCCAAGCACACTCAAACTTGAGGGACCCTCAAATTTTGACGAATCGTCAATTGACAGCTGACATTTCATATACTTTTAAGATAGGAGAGTTGAGGGGCCCTCAAACCAAAGTTGAGGGACCCTCAAATTTTGACAAATGCTCAGATAACCAGCTGACCTTTTCTTTAAAAAATTAATTTATAAAAGTAATAAATATGGTTGTTTTGTTTACATCTACTCGTCAGTACATTGTAAGATTATGCATTCTCCAAATAAATAAATAAATTAATTAATAAATAAATTAGCAAGCATTGAAGTATCTTAATTTATTGTTTAAGGGAGAATCGAAATACACCGAAATATATCGAAATATTCATGCCACAATTTATTTCGTCTTCATTCATTTAAAAAATTACAAAAAATCATGAAAACTCGAAGTAGGCTACTGCTGAATTTTAGGTTATCGCTTTGAACTGATGATAATAATTAAATGTCAGCTGTCAATTGACGATTCGTCAAAATTTGAGGGTCCCTCAACTTTGGTTTGAGGGCCCCTCAACTCTCCTATGTTAAAAGTATATGAAATGTCAGCTGTCAATTGACGATTCGTCAAAATTTGAGGGTCCCTCAACTTTGGTTTGAGGGCCCCTCAACTCTCCTATATGTTAAAAGTATATGAAATGTCAGCTGTCAATTGACGATTCGTCAAAATTTGAGGGTCCCTCAACTTTGGTTTGAGGGCCCCTCAACTCTCCTATGTTAAAAGTATAGGAAATGTCAGCTGGTTATCTGAGCATTTGTCAAAATTTGAGGGTCCCTCAACTTTGGTTTGAGGGCCCCTCAACTCTCCTATATGTTAAAAGTATATGAAATGTCAGCTGTCAATTGACGATTCGTCAAAATTTGTGGGTCCCTCAACTTTGGTTTGAGGGCCCCTCAACTCTCCTATGTTAAAAGTATAGGAAATGTCAGCTGTCAATTGACGATTCGTCAAAATTTGAGGGTCCCTCAACTTTGGTTTGAGGGCCCCTCAACTCTCCTATGTTAAAAGTATATGAAATGTCAGCTGTCAATTGACGATTCGTCAAAATTTGAGGGTCCCTCAACTTTGGTTTGAGGGCCCCTCAACTCTCCTATATGTTAAAAGTATATGAAATGTCAGCTGTCAATTGACGATTCGTCAAAATTTGAGGGTCCCTCAAATATTTGAGTGTTACTTAAAATTTGAGGGTCCCTCAAGTTTGAGTGTGCTTGGAAAAACCGGGCATAAGAATATTATTTCTTCAGTGATTTAAGTCCGGTTCCTTATGAAGAAAAACAATCTGCCGTATATTCTGTTTCTGGAGTATCTAAGGATATTCAAACCACTTGATGGACATCTGAGGATCGCGACTGGCTCGAGTAATGGCGAATTCAAAATAACGGATGTTTTAAGCCTGTAGTGCTCCAAGAAAATGCTTTTAGTATGGTAACCAGTGATAAAAAAAACTTCAAATTACCGGCAATCGATTTGCCAAGAAAAGTTCTACAATTTTGTTCATTATACATCTTGTGATAAAATGTAACCTAAATCCAGAATAAACACATCAAAATTGTCTCACTTGAAATTTTATTTATTTAATTACCTAACACCGAATTCAATGGAAACGTTGCTTAAATTGTAGTGTCGGAAGGTACCAATCAACTAGTGAAAACCAGAACTCTCTATGTGGCCTATGAGCCGAGATATAATCGAAAATATATGGCGTGTTAGAGATTTATCCCTAGACGGAGTAACTAGAGTATAGCAAGTGTATAAAAAAGCCTTTTTCAAAAAAAAAGTTTTTTCTCAATATCTGTTAACAGTATATAGGCTACAAATTTTGTGAATATCATTTGAAAACAATTTTTTCGATAGAATATTGGGAGAGTATTGGCATTGGCAATAGTATTTTGTGATGGATTCCGTGATTTTTGATCGTTTCCCGTTAATTATAAGGGTTTATAAATATTAGTTTCCAAGTTATGGGTTTCAAGATATCCCTTGTACATTCACATTGAAATCATTATTTTGAAATATTTGTAATATTTTCATCAATTTACAGCTTTCTAAGCAGAATAAGAGAGAAAGAGACTAAGTTATTTAAAATGTTGGTGAAGTAATTTCAATTGATTTAGGTACGGTAGGTGAAAACGAATGTTGTCAGATCCTTAAAGTTTATTTAAAAATTCATATACTCAAGTTTCAATGCTCAGAGCATTATCATCATTAGTGGAAAACTGATGTTTCAATTGGGAAATAAGAGAATATAAGTTTGAGTTTGCCTGTAATAAGATTTTTTCAATTTTAAAAAAGTATGATGTCAAGCGGGGGGATTCAAGAATCTCTGCAGACTGTTATGACTCCAGATCGGTCAATATTGGTTCAAAAGTTATTAATTCGATTTCAAATTGTAGAGCAGAATGTTTTCTAAAATTTGAGATTAAATTTATAAAATTTGAACAAATATTCACTGAGCTGGAGTCATTTTCCCATCTTGCCACAAAATCTTCTTTGCTTGGACAGACTTATAAGGTTGCTACTTGCTATTCTGTGATGAAATGTAGAAAGTAATAATATAATGACCACTCTTTGATTGTACAGTCTGTATTAAAAACACTTAATAACTTTAATAGTAAATAGCAATAAAAATAATACAGTACGTTGAAAATACTTTACCAAATCACTATACATAGTCTGTCCAAGCTAAGAAAACATTCTGGCAAGATGGGAGAATGACTCCACATGTGTCAATATTGGTTCAAAATTTGGTCTTAAATTGTAGAGCATAATGTTTTCTACAACTTGAGACCAACGTTATAATCTTTGAACCAGTATTGACTGATTTGGAGTAATTTTTCCATCTTGTTCGTTCATTCATTTGTTCCATCATTTCTTTCTTCGATCAGATTATATTTGAATCCACCGCTCAAAACACGAGACAAGCTTGCGCCGCAGGGAAACTTTGAGGGAAATATTCTTCCGCAGGGAACTATTTCGTAGTAGTGGTAAACCTGAGGCTGAGATCACGCCGTCCGCCGATTCTCAAATGCTACGATTTGGCAGTTAACATTCCTCCGTGTTTTGAATAAACATCTCTTGGATTTTCTCAAGAAGTTTCGTGTATTTCTTATGTTTTATTGAAGTTTTCACTAATTTTTAGGAGAAATATCGGTTTGTGAATAGTGTTCAAAGTGTTTCTGACGTTTTTAGTGTGTGTGTCTTGAATTTCAAGCAGATTTCTGTGAGTGAACAAAAATTTGAGTGTATTTCAACAAGTTGGTTCCTGCCAAATATCGATTTCATCTATTTGGGATTTGATTGTGAGTATATTATATTTTGTATTAAATTTATTTCATTTTATAATACATTTATTCAAATACTGTACTCCCATTTATTCAATTTATTTCATAAATTCACTTGGATATTTATTCATGTAGTATTTATTCACTTACATTATTCAAATAATCTACTATTTTTAGTCATTGTGGAGCCTACTGTAACTTATTCAATATTTGGGGTTTAAGGTGTGTTTCATACAATATGCGTTTCAATTGATATTTATTTTTGTGCTTGATATCATAATCTAAAAGTGAGTTTCCTCGAATTTGTCGTGATTTTTTAATATTTCGTCGAAAAGGAAACTCATAGAACAAAGATAGAGGCGAATAGATCTTTCCTTGTTGAATTAAAACTTGAAAAAATAATCGAGAGAAAATACTAGGTAAATTATTGAAATTATCTACATTTAATACATATTGAAAATAATTCAAACAGCCAAGCTGTAGAACATTTAAGTTAATTTCTCCTACATTTAAGTGATTGAACTTGAATGTCATGTTATTTTCTTGTTATCAGTTACAGCACTTTGCTTGATAAGGCAAAGAAGTAATTGAAATCAAGCATTGTTTATAGTATATCGAAACCAACTAGGCTAAACTCTATATAAATACTTTTGGAATCATAATTTAAAAAATAAACAATTCACAAGTCTATATCACCGATTGATAAGCCTATATCACCAAATGATAAGACAATTAGTATTTTTTGAACTTGACTTTTTCATGATAAAACGTGGTTTATTGTAAGTACATACAACCATCTACAATCTAAATACATTCAAAACATCAGAATCATGATAAAATAGTCTGTATCACCAAGATCATTTTTTGAGGGTGATTCCCTATGGGACACAGTCTTGTTCATGTAGGGTTTTGGTTGGATTATTTATTGACTTTTTACAAGGCGAAGTTATTATCATTTATTGTTACAATTGCGACTTATATAAAGTATTTTAAGAAAAGGTGATAAGTGGATGATGATGTTTAGGCTACATAGTGAATGAATGATGACGGATGATGAATGTTTACATTACAATTTCAACTTTGAAAAACACTTTTCACTTTAGGACTTATAGGCCTAGATCCTCTCTTACACTTGACCTTAAGATAAGGCTGATAATTATATGATATTATGATAAGGATGGTATTACTCTAAAATATATTTCCATGTAATACAGATTATGAAATTATTGGAAATACATGTGTGATGAATCTACAGCTGATGACAGACAAACCGTCCAACTCTATTGGTATAGTCTGTCCAAGCAGAGAAGAGCCTCTGGCAAGATGAGAAAATGACTCCAGCTCAGTCAATATTGGTTCAAAAATCATTGATTTGGTCTCACATTGTAGAGAACATTTTGATCCACAATTTAAGACCAAATCATTGTTTTTTGAACCAGTATTGACCGAGCTGGAGTCATTTTCTCATCTTGCCAGAGGCTCTTCTTTGCTTGGACAGACTATAGTATGCTATATTCATGAATCATCTCATATTTCTTTCTGATTTACAAAAATGTTGACAGAAGATTTTTGATGCTCTCATGATTGTTGACATTTTTTAGAACAACTGTCTGATAATACGTCTAGATCTCTAGTAATAGCCTTATGTCTGTCTCCAAGCAAAGAAGACATTCTGGCAAGATGGGAAAATGACTCCAGCTCGATCAATATTATTGGTTCAAAAATTATAAACTTGGGTTCAGATTGTAGGAAAAATTCTTATCTACAATTTGAGACCAAATTTTTCAAACAATATTGACCGAGCTGGCGTATTTTCCCATCTCGCCATAATGTCTTCTTTGTTTGGTATAGTCTGTCCAAGCAAAGAAGACCCTCCTGCAGGATGGGAAAATGACTCTAGCTTGGTCAATATTTTTTTAAAAATTATAAATGTGGTCTTAATAGTAGATCAAATTGTTTCCTACAATTTGAGACCAAATTTACCATTTTTGAACCAATATTGACCGAGCTGGAGTCATTCTCCCATCTTGCCTTAATGTCTTCTTTGTTTGGTAATTAGCCTAACGTTATTATTTCTAAATTAGATTGAACGTGATTGACATAATTAGACTATTATCTTTCCAATTGCTATGATTGAATGCTGATCCATATAGCTATATTTTACTTAATAGTAGCAGCAAATTTTTTACATTGCTATTCTAATATTGATCATAACATTCTGTATCATACCTTCATTTGAAACGTGATATTTTGCTCGATGTATTATTGTTGGATTCAAAAGGTAAAAATTATGCTGAATCTTGAATTATACTCGGGTAGGAGAGTCAATTATTTTAATAACACTATCACAATGTGCAGATCAATTCAATTATTATGTGCAGGTCTCAATTAATTATCATTTTGTTGATTCTAATATCTATGTATTTTAATCAACAAAATAATTTGTACCATATACATTTATTAATTCTACCCCTTAAATTTTTATCAACTTTACTAGAATAAATGGAACTAGTAAATCAAAATTATTAAATTCAAAAAAATTGTTTCTGGACGAATGTGCATGCTGATCGAACTAAGAAGACATTCTGGCGAGATGGGAAAATGACTCTAGTTGGGTCAATATTGGTTCAAAAATTGAAAAATTTGGTCTAGAATTGTAGAGCTGAATGTTTCCTACAATTTGTGACTAAATTTATAATTTTTGAACCAATATTGATCGAGCTGAAGTCATTTTCCCATCTTGCTAGAATGTCTTCATTACTCGACCAGACTATATCTGACATACCCCCAAAAACGATTTGGTATAGTCTGTCCAAGCAAAGAAGAGCCTCTGGCAAAATGACTCCAGCTTGGTCAATATTTGTTCAAGAATTATAAATGTGGTCTCAATAGTAGATCAAATTGTTCCCTGCATGTATGTGAGTTATAACTGTTTATGTTAAAGTATGTCCAAGCAGAGAAAACATTCTGGCATGATGGGAAAATATCTACAGTTCAGTCAATATTGGTTCAAAAATGAAAAATTTGGTCTCAAATTGTAGAGCAGAATGTTTCCTACAATTCGAAACCAAACTTGTAATTTTCGAACCAATATTGAAATTTCCTAGTTTTTTAAATCAAAAATATGTTATTTTTATGATGGAAATAAATATTCATTATTCATTTCATTATATTGACCAATCTTGAGTCATTCTCCCATCTTGCCAGAGGGTCTTCTTCGCTTGGACTATCTATCCCGAGATAGGAATGCCGGAAAATTGACATTTTTTAATATCTATAATTTTCTAATATATTTAGAGGCTTTTTATTTTTTTATTTATAATTTAGGCTTTTTATTTTATTTATTTAGAGGCTTTTTAGAAGCTAATTTATTTATAATATATTTAGAGGCTTTATTCAGGTAAAAAACTAATCATATCCTTTGTAAAATTAGAAGGAAGCAATTAAGGAAATTATAATAGTATAGGAGTAATTTAGTGTCTATAGAGAGTATCCTATTTACAAATGCATTAATAAATATAATCCTCCATTAATTGAGCTCTAACAGTAGATTTGCTTTCAATATTATAGTTTGTTCAAGCAAAGAAGACATTCTGGCAAGATGGGAAATTACTCTAGCTCATTCAATATTGGTTCAAAAATTATTAATTTGGTCTCAAATTGTAGGTAACATTCTCATCTACAATTTGAGACCAAATTGGTAATTTTTAAACCAATATCGACGAAGCTTGATTCATTTTCCCATCTTGCCAGAGGGTCTTCTTTGCTTGGATATGCTACCAGTAGATGGTTAACGCTACCAAATATAGAACAATATAATGTCCTTTATTATGATCATAGTTCAAACTTTCTCTGTCAATGTCTTCTCGAAACTAGCTTATTAGTTTATATAAACGAAGCGAATATTGTCTTGGGCCAGTATTAAATGATATTAGTTCTATTATCATAGTTGATCATATGGAAAGAGATGAAAGTATGAATTCGAATTTTTACCTCTTTCCATATGATCGGATATGATCATAGAACTATTATCGTGTAATACCAGCCTTAGAATAGTCTGTTCACCCAATGTTTAGAGCAAATTCAATCTTTCGGTTTCCATAATTATTTTAATAGCTGACCTCAAAAAGTTAGGCGGTTTCGTCTGTCTCTTGTACGTGATGTAACCTACTAACAGCTGATGTAAACCATCTATTGTCTTTTTTTTTCAAAAATATCATCTAGGCATATAGTCTGTCCAAGCAAAGAAGACATTCTGTCAAGATGGGAAAATTACTTCAGCTTGCTCAATATTTGTTCAAGAACTGTGACAAAAAATCGCAAAACATACCACAAGCGATAATATTGTGGTTAGTAGCGATTTTTAGTGGTATGGCGATTTTTGATCGCCATTTCTGAGATTTGGGTAAGATTTACACAATCGCCGCCATTCAACATTCTCTTCAGAATCCGACTCTCTTCAACTTCCATTATTAAAAAATACAAATTTATGATTCCTTATCCAGTTTCCAGTTATAACCCTTATTGTTGAAATCTGAGAAATTGCGATAAAAAATCGCATAATCGCTACTAAACACAAATTCATCACTTGTGCAATGTTTTGTCAATTTTGCGATTTTTGATCGCCATTTCTGAGATTTGGGTAGTAAGATTTACACAATCGCCGCCATTTAACTTTTTGTTTAGAATCCGACTCTCTTCAATTTCCATTAATAAAAAATACAATTTCATGATTCCTTATCCAGTTATAACCCTTATTGTTAAAAATTGGCGTTTTTAGCATATTTTCCCAATTATCTCAATAACCGTTAAAGTTACAAACTTGAAACTGGTTTCATTGAATTCCACAGCTAATTTTACATAGGAATTGATTATTTTAGAACCTCACTAAAGCCTCTAAAAAATTAGAAAAATATATATTTTGGAAAATCTCAATTTTCCGCCATTGTAGTCTCGGTAACAAAGCGTTTTTGGGGGTTGGTCTCATGGAACTTCTTTGTCTACTTGGTGTAAGGAATCAGTCTGAGAAGTATTGCACATTCCTGCTGAAACACCCTGTATAATTTTTGAACCAATATTTACCGAGCTTGAGTCATTCTCCCATCTTGCCAGAAGGTCTTCTTTGCTTGGACAGACTATACCCATCTTTCTAATTCTCCAACACTATCACCAAGTGTAAGAGAGGGCCGGCTGTAGCCTAACTTCGCCCTCTAAGGTTAAAATGCAGATTTTTTATACCATTCAATCACTCTATGTTGTCAGGTTTTTGACAACAAGTTGTCATTGTAACGAAGGTATATTCTGTCCCAGCAAAGAAGGTATTCTGGCAAGATGGGAAAATGACTCCAGCTCGGTCAATATTGGTTCAATAACTATCAATTTAGTCTCAAATTGTGGAGAAGAATGTTTCCCACTAAACATTTTCAATACTAAATTTTCTTACTGAATTTATGTTTTACAAACTAATATTGAAAGATCTGTAGTCACTCTCCCATCTTGCCAGAATGTCTTCTTTACTCGACCAGACTATAATAATATTGAAATATGAAATTGTATTTCTATTCTATTAGGATGATCGTTTCCTATATTAGGCTTTAGCTTCCTACTAAACATTCTCAATACTAGATCTTCTACTTTTTCCTACTAAATTTATAACTCTTTAAGAGTGGATGGTAGTGGATGCAAACTGCCGAACGGCAAAATCAAGCCCCATAAGAACAATGTAATTTTTATCAATCTCTTGGAGCAGATAGAGCCTCTATTTATGGACAGAATTCCACGTTCTTCATCTCATTGGAAAGAGAATTCAGTTCTCCAGGGGCGTGACTTTTTACTTTTTCGATTTTTAGTTCACTTTAATAATTGGAGTTCAATACTTTTTCAGTTAATTAATTATGTGATAATTATGTAAATAAGGTAGAAATCGAAAACGTCATGCCCCTGGAGAATTGGATTCTCTCTCCAATGACATGAAGAACGTAAAATTCTGTTCATAAATAGAGGCTCTATCTGCTCCAAGAGATTGACAAAAATTACATTGTTCTTATAGGGCTTGATTTTGCCGTCCACTACCACCCACTCTTAAACCAATATTGACCGAGCTGGAGTCATTTTCTCATCTTGCCAGAATCTTTGTCTTCTTTGTTTGAACAGACGTTACTTGATGTGGAACTTGTAATGTGTGGATAGAGTAGAAACTTATCTTATACGCTGAACAATATCTATAAATATAATAATTTATGTGGTATAGTCCGTCCAAGCAGAGAAGACATTCCGGCAAGGTAGGGAAATGACTCCAGCTCGGTCAATATTTGTTTAAAGATTATTAATTTGGTCTCAAATTGTAGGTAACATTCTGATCTACAATTTGAGACCAAATTGATAATTTTTGAACCAATAATAACCAAAATAACCGAGTTGGAGTTATTCTCCCATCTTGCCAGAATGTCTTCTTGGCTTGGTCGGAGAGTAGTTGGAATGAGCTAACCTAACCTAAGCGAACTAACATAACCTCTAAAGCCGTAACCTTCAAGGTCAAATAAATATATTGGATATTCCGGTAGTGAAAGTTTCTATGATGTGATTCAGTATCCACTGTGAATAATATTAGTTGGGGGAATTGGTTATTTCTTCCCATTTTCTTCTTCTTCTTCTTTTCCTCCTCCTTCTCCTCCTCCTCTTCCTTCTGAAAAATTGAGTTATGAATTTTAATGTTGGGGAGGCTCTTTTACGGGTAGATGGGTAGATTCCACCTCGCCAATGTGTACTTTGCCAATTACTGGTCACCCATCCAAGAGAAGTCCACAGCATTCGTAACTAAACATAACAATCTCCGAGTGTGCAAAATAACCAGAAGGCTACAGTCTGTCTAAGCAATGAAGGCCCTCTGGCAAGATGGGAAAATGACTCCAACTTGGTCAATATTGGTTCAAGAATTATAAACTTTATCTCAAATCGTAGGAAAAAATTTGATCTACCATATTTGAGGACCACATTTATAATTTTTCAACCAATATTGACCGAACTATACCCTGTCCACGGAGTGTTCGGACCTAAGCTCCTCCCCCATTTTGACGTCGCAGGCGGCTTTAGCCAATGGCAAGTAAGGTCATCATGCTGCAGCTGTTACTTTTTAGGTCACAGTCATGCTGTGAAATTCTGGGAAACGCAAGCCTTTCACTTTTCAGGGAATCTATCAAAATTGATGTGTTTGCACTCTTTCAGCTGATTTACATAATTCAAACCTCTCATGGAAGATTTTTTGGCGGATATGTTTTGTTCTTTGTTTCACCTTCAACAAAACAACATAGTTCTTTTAAAAAATATTGGTTTTATTGAATTCAAAGTACATATAGTAATGAGATTAATTTATTTTAAATGTAAATTAAGTTATACATTGCAAATTAGATTAAGTTATATAGGCCTACTTGAATTTGCAGTAGTGTGTAGTTGAATGAATTTGAAATTCCCGGCTTGAACTGAGCAGTCAAAATAATAATAACAAAAATATTATTATGAAATATTATGTTCCATCAACTATAATCCTATCAAGTGATATTGATAATGATCGTTCTCATGTTAGAAGGATGTAAATTTTGCCGAACAACCATAAAACATCAATATTTCTAAGGCCACTCAAAAATCCGATATTGAAATTCCAATATCGATTAGAAATTTCTACGTTTTTGGCAATTACGACCGCTTGTGAGCTGGTCGGATCATGACGTCAGAACCTCGGAGGAGGAGCTTAGGTCCGAACACTCAGTGGACGGAGTATAGAGTGATTTTCCCATCTTGCCAGAGGGTCTTCTTTGCTTGGACAAACTATACTAAAATAGTTTTGTTGAACAATTGAAAGTTCAATTACTCTAATATGACTCATTCTTCAATACTGTATAATTTTTTGAAGCAATAAGAAAACAAATAATAAGGTAGAAGATGATGAGAAGGAGGAAGAAGAAGAAGGAGGAGGAGGAGGAGGAGGAGGAAAAGGAATAAGAATAAAAATGTTTGTATCCCAAAAAACTTGAACACCTCTCATCCTGCACTTGACATTCAACTACAAAATGCTTCTCTCTCTCTCTCTCTCTCTCTTCTTCTTCTTCTTCTTCTTCTTCCTCTTCACTCCTGTATTATCCCACGTAAACTTTACAGGTATATCATCTTGTTCTTGCTGGTGTAATCCCCTCTTCAAAATACTTCTACTTGTACTATTCTCCTGCTCCTCCTCCTACTCCTCCTTCTTCTTCCTCCTTCTTCTTCCTCCTTTTCTCCTTCTTCTTCTTCCTCCTTTACTTTTTCCTCTTCTTATTCTTCCTATTGATCATCATCTTCCTCTTCCTCTTCTTTTTTTCTTCTTCTTCTGGCAATCTCCCACTGCTCAATCCAGTTTGCCAATGGACCGAAGCTAAACACTATCTTCTTCTTCAAGGCTGAACTGTATATATGTATTTACTGGGTGATACTAATGATCAATGTGTTGCATTATACCTATATTGATTCAAAACACTTTGGACCCATCTTATAAAGTCAGTGTATGTAGCCTATATCTATATCGAGAAGGTTTAATACATGAGTATTGTGTAGCAGTATTTCTATATAGTTTAAACTCTGGTTATGAACCGTTGTATGCCCTGATTTATTTTTTGTTAGTCACAGATCAACTCAACGTCAACACAAAAAGGTGTCTTGTGATCTTCTAATTTTTCTTCTTCTTCTTCTTCTCCTTCTTCCTTCTCTTCTTCTTTCTTTTTTTCATTCAGCTGTAGTAAATAAACAACGGAATAAATAGAATTGAGCACATGATTTAATGAACTTCGTCTTAATCTTGACCCGATAAATTTGATAAACCGCCATTGGAATTTCCAATAACTTCATACAAATTCAAATCAAATTCCATTTTCATTTTCGAAAATATACAGTTGAATAATACATACATATTATGCAAGATCGTATACAAATTTATAATAGCTATAAGCTTAATAAATTAATGAATTTTAACTTATTAATATCTTCTTACCATTAAAATTCAATTAAAATGACGTGTCATTGAGACATGTGAATGAGATTATTGCAATTCAAGGCTTTTTAATAAGTTACTCGTATATATTTCAATTCTCTATTTCAATGCGTTTATAATCCAAGTTCATAATATCAAGATATTTTTCTCGTGCCACTCCCGTGTTTCGGATGGACACCTTAAGCCGTTGGTCCCGAGTGCGTAAAAAGCAGTCGTTAGGTCATGTCAGAGGCCCTGAAAATTATCAAGTGCGACCTGAAAACTCTTAAACCAGACCTTTTTGACCTTATCTTGCAAGGTTACACTATATTATTATTATTATTATTATTACTATGTGAAAATAGAATAGAACCGTAGATATACTATTCTACAGAGTGTTTCAGGAGGAATGTGCAATACTTCTCAGGCTGATTCCTTACACCAAGTAGACAAAAAAGTTCCATGGGACAACCCCCAAAAACGCTTTGTTACCGAGATTACAATGCGGAAAATTGAGATTTTTCAAAATATATAAATTTTTCTAATTTTTTAGAGGCTTTAGTAAGGTTTCAAAATAATCAATTCCTATGTAAAATTAGCTGAGGAATTCTATGAAACCAGTTCCAAGTTTGTAACTTTAACGGTTATTGAAATAATTGGAAACATATGCTAAAAAACCGCCATTTTTCAACAATAAGTGTTATAACTAAATAAGGAATCATAAATTTGTATTTTTTATTAATGGAAGTTGAAGAGAGTCGGATTCTGAAGAAAAAGTTGAATGGCGGCGATTGTGTAAATCTTACCCAAATCTCAGAAATGGCGATCGAAAATCGAAAAATCACTACCATACACAAATTTATCACTTGTGTTATGTTTTGTCAATTTTGCGATTTTTGATCGCTATCTCTGAGATTTGGGTAAGATTTACACAATCGCCGTCATTTAACCTTTTCTTCAGAATCCGACTCTCCTTTTCCGCCATTGTTATCTTGGTAACAAAGCGTTTTTGGGGGTTGGTCCCATTGAACTTTTTTGTCCACTTGGTGTAAGGAATCAGCCTGAGAAGTATTGCACATTCCTCCTGAAACACCCTGTATGTACCCTTGGACCAATTAATCTAAACATTCTTATTTCTATTCTTTGTCAAATTAAACACTAGTTTCTTACTTTAACGTTCCAATACACATTGGAAGAGGCAATCATTAAATCAATTAGTTGACGATTGACCTCTCAAGTGGAGCTTTTTCAATCTTCATGTTTACACTTGTCGATTTTTGCGTCAAGCATGCTTCATTTAAAGCATTGGTTGCATGCTTTGAAGCACGAAATATCGAACAAATGTGGATATAGTCTGTCCAAGCAGAGAAGACCCTCTGGCAAGATTGGAAAATAACAACAGGTTGGTCAATATTTATTCAAGAATTATAAATGTGGTCTTAATAGTAGATCAAATTGTTTCCAAAAATTTGAGATCAAATTGATGATTTTTTAACCAAAATTTATCGAGTTGAAGACATTTTCTCATCTTTCCAGAGTAGACACTGCTGAGGTATGCTGAGTTAGGCGAGCGAAGCGAGCCTGCCGGTTATTTGATCAGTGAGTTCTATTTCATTAGAGTAGAATGCATTTTAAAATCCACTTCCATTCGCATAAATGTGAATGAATGAGATATGAAGAGCGGAAATAGATAAGAGATAAGAAAAAAGGGTAAGAATAGGAAGAAATTGAGAAGCTAGATGAATGACCTTAAAATGAATTATCAAATAACGAAGCGTGAATATATTTTTTCAAACTAGCCGGCAGGCTCGCTTCGCTCGCCTTCTCTGCCTAGCCAGGGGGCACCGCCCCCTGGACTCCCGACAGTATCGGTCCAGTGTAAGTGAGTCAAACAGGCTCGCCTGCAAATTCCGTTCAGAAGGGATTCGAAATTTATTGAACACAGCATTTTTACACCTAATCTGGACCTGTTTACCAAATTTCAACATTTTCTGCCAATTTGTTCTCGAAAAATCTAAGAAAAATTCTAAAAATCCGAAAAATAGTAAAACGCTAATATCGAGCGTAACCTTGGGAACTATATCGGACATAGTTTGAAACTTGATTCAATATCTTATGAATTAGTTAATCTATAATCTTGCTGATTCATTGTTTTACAGTAAGGATTGGTTGTATCAAGGAGGAAGATATGCAACCCGCAATACATCTAAAATTTTGAAAACCTGATTACTGGCGTAGTCTTGAACGGATTTCAAAAATATTTTAACACAACATTTTTAGACCTTATCTGAACCTGCCCACCAAATATCAACATTTTTTACTAATTGGTTCTCTGAAGAAATAAGAAAACGCTTATAAACTATAGAAAAACTCAAATATTTGGCGTATCCTTATGAAGTTTCAATAAACCTTTCTAAGCGTGCGTCTAAACGTCCAGCTCTACGTGCCTGCCAAATTTGAACGCATTCGGCTCTGTAGTTGTTTAGTTCTGGTGATGAATGAATGAATGAATCAGTGCCATTCCGCTTTTATAAGTTATAGAGATAATGCACTAATGATGATAATAATTATAATTTAGGGTCTTCTTTGCTTGGACAGACTATAAATGCGTTAATTAGACAGTTATTGGGGAATCGTACTGTATTCACTGCAAGTGTGGTCGAGCAAAGAAGACATTCTGGCAAGATGTGTAAATCAACCTAGATCGGTGAATATTGGTTCAAAATTATAAATTTAGAATTATTTAGAGAAGAATTTCTCTATCTCTACATAATTATATAGAGAAGAATTTTTTCTACTATTTAAAAGCAACAATTGATAGCACCAACCTTTTTGAACTCCATTCAAGCCAATACTGGAGTTATAGTGTGTTTATCAATCGAGCCAGGAAGACATTCTGGTAAGATTGAAAATCGACTCCAGCTCGATCAATATTGTTTCAAAAATTGTAAGTTTAGTCTTAAATTGTAGAAACCATTGTGCTCTACAATTTGAGACCAAATTTATAATTTTTGAACCAATATTGATCGAGCTGGAGACATTTTCCCATCTTGCCAGAATGTCTTCTTTGCTTGGACAGACATGAAATGACTATGATTGAAAGGACAACCTTTCGACCTTCTTCTCCTATCACCTCTTTCTCTTTTATTCTCTCTTTCACTCGCTCTATCTCTCTCCCTCCATCCCTCTCTCTCTGCCTTCACATACCATTCTCCCCAATTCACATTCCTATCAAGTACCGTTTATTTGTAGCCAGAACACAAGAGCAGAGATCTTGATCAACTAAGGCAACCTCACATTACGATTTCTTCTTCTTCTTCTTCTTCTTCTTCTTCTTCTTCTTCTTCTTCTTCTTCTTCTTCTTCTTCTTCTTCTTCTTCTTGTTCTTCTTCTTCTTCTTCTTCTTCTTCTTCTTCTTCTTCTTCTTCTTCTTCTTATTCTTCTTCTTCTTCTCATTCTTATTCTTCTTCTTATTCTTATTCTTATTCTTCTTCTTCTTATTCTTCTTCTTCTTATTCTTCATCTTCTTCTTCTTCTTCTTCTTCTTCTTCTTCTTCTTCTTCTTCTTCTTCTTCTTCTTCTTCTTCTTCTTCTTCTTCTTCTTCTTATTCTTCTTATTCTTATTATTCATCTTCTTCTTCTTCTCTTCTTCTTCTTCTTCTTCTTCTTCTTCTTCTTCTTCTTCTTCTTCTTCTTCTTCTTCTTCTTCTTCTTCTTCTTCTTCTTCTTCTTCGTCTTCTTCTTCTTCTTCTTCTTCTTCTTCTTCTTCTTCTTCTTCTTCTTCTTCTTCTTCTTCTTCTTCTTCTTCTTCTTCTTCTTCTTCTTCTTCTTCTTCTTCTTCTTCTTATTCTTATTCTTCATCTTCTTCTTCTTCTTCTTCTCCTTCTGATCCTTCTTCTCAGTCTTCTCATTCTTCTTCTTCCTCTTCTTCTTCTTCTTCTTCTTCTTCTTCTTCTTCTTATTCTTATTCTTATTCTTCATCTTCTTCTTATTCTTATTCTTATTCTTCATCTTTTTCTTCTTATTCTTCATCTTCTTCTTCTTTTTCTTCTTCTTCGTCTTCTCCTTCTCTCCATTCTCCGCCTTTAAATCTGTCCTGTTTCTGTGAATTCACCCAAATGTTTGCTAAACGTTCAGTAAAGTAGCAAAACAAAAGAACCGGTTGGTTAAATACAAAAAAGTAAGTCTAGTCTGTCCAAGCAAAGAAGACCCTCTGGCAAGATGGGAAAATGACTCCAGCTCAGTCAATATTTGTTCAAAAATTATAAATGTAGTCTCTATAGTAGATCAAATTGTAGGATATCAGATGTTGTGCAAAACACATGATATCAAACAGTAATAATATTTAATAGTTTGTTGACTTGTTATTGATTCCTACATGTTACGATGAGAAATACACACTAGATATTCAAACTCTTAATCTATTTTATTTCAATATTTTACATGGCGCAGTCGGTGAATAAAAGTCACTGTAAATGCCAACCATTCGATGGAACAACCGAAGAATGGATCTATTGGCACGAAAGATTCAAGATTTTCCTAAGGAATGGAAACATCAAAAACGAGGACAAAAAGCGAGACCTACTACTTGAAAATCTGGGACCACAACCGTTCAAAATAGTTTTTGATTCTATGCATCCGACTCCCATTAACAACATTGGATTTAATGATGCTGTAGAAGTCTTAAACAAGTACTACACGAAACCACAAGCACCTCTATCCCAGAGAGTTTGCTTTTCTCGACGATTCCGGAATGAAGGTGAGACCATAACTCAATTTGAACTAGATTTAAAGTCTCTTGCCGGAAATTGTAATTTCGGCGATAATCTAGATGAACGTTTAAGAGATCAGTTCATATTGGGTATTAACAACGATAGTTGGCAATTGGAGTTATTGAGAATGCATGCTTCAACACAAACAACGTTTGCAAAGATAGTAGAATCAGCAAAATTACTAGAAACCGTTAACCTTCAACAACAGGAAATTAAGAACAGTAATACAAATTTGAATAGAGTAAAAATTTCTGGAAAACATCAGGCAATGGAATCTAACCCTCCAAAGTACAACAAACAATATGAAAAGAGATCAATTCTGAAATTGAACAAAAATGCACATTGTATCCGTTGTGGAAACCGGCGACATTCAGATGATGCTTTGTGCGCTGCAAAAGACGTTTCTTGCAAAGCTTGTGGAGGTAAGAACCATTTTGCAAGAGTTTGTTTGAAAGTTGGGAACGCTATAATGGTAAAAGACAAACAGATAAATCAGGTTCGGGACAATTTATCAATAGAAGACGATAACCTGTCACTGTCCGATATTGACCATATAAGAGCTCTGGAAAAAGGCTGTAAAGTAATGGTGAATGTTAAACTCAACAACAACACAGTGAAAATGCTGTATGATCCAGGCGCTGCTTACAGCGTTATTGGCGAGAAAATATGGAAAGTAATCGGATCTCCCACTCTGAAACCAACAAGTAACCTCATGGCTTATACAGGAATTGACATTGAAACACTTGGAGAAACACAAATAAACGTCGATGCTTTTGGTGACTCCAGGAAATTATCGGTAATTGTTATAAAGAAAATGACATACCATTGTTTGGACTGGATTGGGTCCTCAAATTCAATCTACCTTTGCCACCCGGTGCTGAAATATGCACAGTAAAGAAAACAGCTATTAGTTCTCCACCAAAAAAGAACTCAGTCTTGATAGATAAGATAATCAAGGATTTTCCTGATGTTTTCAATCCAAATCTTGGAACAATAAAGAACTGCAAGGTACTTTTCCACATGTCAACAAATGCCATACCAATAGTTGCAAAACCACGCCCTGTACCGTTTTCCTTAAGAAAAGCAGTAGAAATTGAACTGCAACGTCTAGTAGACAGTAATGTGCTATCGCCTGTAAACACAAGTGAAGAACCTATCACATGGTCCTCGCCAATAGTTATTGTGGTGAAACCGACAGGAGCAGTCCGGATATGTGCAGATTTTAAAACCACCATTAATAAATTTATAAGTCCAGACAACTATCCTCTACCTAGGTTTGAAGAAATCACTTCAAAACTCACAGGAGGGAAGGAATTCACAATCATAGATCTGAAGGACGCATATTTACAAATGGAAGTTGATACTGGTACAAAAGTATCTCACTATTTCCACTCATAAAGGTTTCTTTCGATATTCACGCCTTCCATTTGGGATAAAAATAGCAACAGCAGCCTTTCAGTGTAAAATGGATCAAATCTTGGCTGGCCTACAAGGCGTTGCATGTCTTTTGGATGATGTAATAATAACAGCTCCTACAAGAGAAGAACACATAAACAGAGTCAGGGAAGTTTTGAAACGTTTTGAAAACAATGGACTTCGAGTACAAACCACAAAATGTAAATGGTTTGAGGAATCTGTAAACTATTTGGGACACAAAATAGATCAAACAGGTATACATCCCACAACTGAACATATCAAAGCTGTGGAAGATATGCCATCACCGAAAAATGTAAAAGAACTAAGGTCTTTCTTAGGATCAATTAATTACTACAGTAAATTCGTTCCACATTTACAATCACTGTGTGTTCCATTACACAAATTACTTCAAAAAGGAGAAAATTGGCGCTGGGATAGAAAACATGAACAGATTGCTACAAAGTTGAGACATTTATTAACAACATCAGATACTTTGGCTCATTATGATGAAACGCTCCCTCTAATACTTGCCACAGATGCCAGTGAAGTCGGATTAGGTGCAGCCCTTTTTCACAGATACACTGATGGTACTGAAAGACCCATTTTATTTGCATCAAGACGACTCGACAAAGCTGAAAGCCGGTACAGTGTCATTGAAAAAGAAGCATTAGGTTTAATTTTTGGAGTAACACGTTTTGAACAATACCTCTATGGCAGACATTTTGAGATTTGTACTGATCATAAAGCTTTAGTGAAAGTTTTCGGCGAAAATGACTCTATTCCAAAAGTTGTTTCCAACCGTATTGCTAGATGGGCATTAATTTTAAGCTCATACGACTACTCAATAAATTATCACAAAGGTGCAGACAATGCAACGGCAGATATGCTATCAAGGTTTCCCTTGAAAAATGAATTGAAGTCAAAAAACGAAAAGTTAGGGAAAGCAACAGAGCTCATCTTTTCCACCTTCGATCTCAAGATCTACCATTATCAACAAAAAGCCTACAAGAAGCAACAAAACATGATCCAACACTCTCAAAAGTTTTGAACTATCTCGAAGTGGTTGGACAACAAATACAAATGTGAGTGAAGATCTTCTACCATATTACAATAAACGTGAAGAACTGTCATTTGAAAATGGCATACTCCTCTGGTTAGGTCGTTTAGTCATACCTACAAGATTGAGAACAAAAGTACTAAAATTCTTCATGAAGGCCATCCAGGAATTGTAGCAATGAAAGGAAAAGCACGTTTTCAAGTATGGTGGCCTAGACTGGACAAAGATTTAGAAGGACACATAAAACATTGCACTGCATGTCAAGAAAACAGAAACAAAGATGTTGAGATGCCACTTTTCTCATGGACTTTCCCAACAGAAGTGTGGTCTAGAATCCACATAGATTTTGCAGGACCATTTCTAGGAAAAATGTGGTTAGTCGTTGTAGATGCTAGGTCGAAATGGCTCGAAGTAATGCCTATGACAACAACCACAACAAAGTCCACGATTAACATATTAAAAGATCTATTTTCTAAATTTGGCTACCCGAGGATAATCGTGAGTGACAACGGTCCTCAACTGACTGCATATGAATTCCAAAACTTCTGCAAAGAGCTTAACATCAAACATGCACGTATCACCCCTTATCACCCAAAAAGTAATGGATTAGCAGAACGGTGTGTACGAACGTTTAAAGAACGTATGGGTATTTTAAAGGGAAATACTGGCACCTTACAAGAGAAACTCAATGAATTTCTATTCGCTCATAGAACGTCCCCAAAGAGGTCAACAGGGAAAACACCCGCATTCATGATGTTCGGTCGTGAGTTACGCTCCAAACTAGATCTGTTGTTACCAGATGTAAACAACAAAGTGGATGAAGAGTTAATTAGACAAAGGAATAGCAAACCGAATGTGAGCGAAAAAGTGTTTAGAGAGGGCGATAGTGTATGGGTGCTAAACCAATCAGGTAAAGGCTACAAAAAAGGAAAAATCATAAAAGTGAATGGACCATATTCTTACTTAGTTAACATCGAAGAAATAAACAGAAGATGTCATGCAGATCAACTACGATATGCCGATTGACACTTAAGAAGAAAGGGGGAAGATGTAGGATATCAGATGTTGTGCAAAACACATGATATCAAACAGTAATAATATTTAATAGTTTGTTGACTTGTTATTGATTCCTACATGTTACGATGAGAAATACACACTAGATATTCAAACTCTTAATCTATTTTATTTCAATATTTTACACAAATCGTTTCCTACAAGTTGAGATCAAATCAATAATTTATGAACCAATATTGTCCGAGCTGGAGTCATTTTTGCATGTTGCCATGGAGGGCCTTCTTTGCTTGGACAGACTATAGTTTAAACCTCTGGTGATGGTTTTTGCCATGGATGAGAGAAGAAAGGTCTAATGAGAGATAATATTAGAGGTAGAGGGAACGATGTTAGAGAAAGAAGGTGTTGAAGAGAGAACGAAAAGGGTTGATTCACTACTGAAACTGATTCCTATAGGTCAAAATTCGAGTGTTGGAAAAACATTCTTCTTCTTCTTCTTTTTCTTTTTCTTCTTCTTCTTCTTATTATTTTTCTTTTTCTTCTTCTTCTTTTTCTTCTTCTCTTTCTTCTTATCTTTCTTCTTCTTTTTCTTCTTCTTCTCCTTCTTCTTCTTCTTCTTCTTCTTCTTCTTTTTCTTTTTCTTCTTCTTCTTCTTCTTCTTTTCTTTTTCTTTTTCTTTTTCTTTTCTTTTTCTTTTTCTTTTTCTTTTTCTTTTTCTTTCTTTTCTTTTTCTTTTTCTTTTTCTGTTTCTTTTTCTTCTTCTTCTTCTTTTCTTTTTCTTTTTCTTCTTCTTCTTCTTTTTCTTTTTCTTTTCTTCTTCTTCTTCTTCTTCTTCTTCTTCTTCTTCTTCTTCTTATTCTTATTCTTTTTCTTCTTCATCTTCGTCTTCTCTTTTTCTTTTTCTTCTTCATCTTCTTCTTATTCTTCATCTTTTTCTTCTTCTACTGTTTTTCCTCTTCTTCTTCTTCTTCTTCTTTCTCCTCCTCCTTCCCCCCTCAGTTTCTTCCTCCTCCTCAAAATAAAAAAAGGCTAACAAAATAACTAAGGGCTATCTACATTGAGCAAAACTGTCAAATTGCACCATACTCAATCATTAAAACTTTAATTATTGATTAATATATGTTATTAGTTTGCTTGTAAGCACATAAGTGAGGGAATAATAAATTTTTCATAGAAAAGTATTGGGTATCATCATAAATATTTCATTCCACTGGAAATAAAGATGTTTTTGCCACACTGCACAGAAAGCAGCTGTTTTCTGTGCACTAAAGAGATTCGAAAGACGCCATTTACAGGCGGTTTTGCTACTAGCTCCGAAAGAGGGCTCTTTTGGAGCTAGTGCACAGAAAGAGACTGGTAGTTACCTATCCGGCCGCTAGATCGGGCGACAATGCACTGCTTTCTGCCGTAGCCTACTCCAGTTCAAATCAGCGATCGCCGCAAACATTCTTATACAATATTTATTATTCTTATTCTCGCAGTGTGGCGAAAAGTATCGTACTCAACTCTCACAGAAAGGTGTTTACATTATTCGGATAACATATTCCGGGAAACTATCCTCATACCGTAAACACCTACTTTCTGTGCTTGTAGTGTAATGTACTATTTAACAAAAAATCGGAAACTCGATAACAAACAAATTGAAGATATCAGCTATTTTCACTGCTCTACCCAATTTTCTTGAATAACATCCGATATAGTTCCTGATTCAGCCAGCAGATGGCAGTAGCAATAGGGTGACTTGCCTCAACTTCCATTGGACACGCCTCCAAGCTCCGCCTACAATCAAAATGGCCAAAAACATCGGTTAGAAATTCAACCAGTAGATGGCAGCACTTGACGAGTGGTGTTTAGGTTTTGACTTGAACACGCCTTCATTCTCCGCCTGCTCTTTTCTTATTGGTTGACAGTGTTTCGTGAGTTCTGTCTTAGAAAATGGCTGCTAGCAAGAAAATTATGGATGGTGTTTCATACACAAAAAATCACGCTAATTCACTATCAACAATCTTGTGCTAATATAATATTTATTTATGTATTCAGGCTGGTTAGATTCTATCAAGTTGGTATTTGAAGAATTTATTTATAGAATTTGGACTCAGTTTTACTTTTATCATGTAACTTGGGCCAGTACTAGACTTCAATAGTTTTATGCTGTATGGAAATATGATTTCACACTCCCATCTTATACTCATTAATTATATTTTCATATGATGAATTGAATGAAATAGAACTAAAACTATTCATGATCTAATACCGACCTATTACCATTTATCATCATCATCCCTTTCACGATTCACGCACAAGCCTAACAGCTCATGTTGGCACTACCCTTGAAAATAAGGGGGGAAAATAGAACATAGGATATCAGAATAATTTATTAGAGAATAGTGGTAAACTGAGAGGTACGAATTTGAGTAAAAGGAAAAGAAAGTAAATGAAAGTTTTAAGTAAAATATTGAATAATAAATATGAAGTAAGAAGGTAACTATTGGATGACTAATAACTGCTTATTGCTAAATCCTTTCAACAGTCTGTCCAAGCAAAGAAGACATTCTGACAAGATGGGAAAATGACTCCAGCTTAGTTAATATCGCTTTAAAGATTATGAATTGAGTCTGAAATTCAAGAAAACATTCTGCTCTACAATTTAAGTTCAAATTCATAATCTTTGAATAAGTATTGACCGAGCTGGAGTAATTTTCCCATCTTGCCTGAATGTCTTCTTTGTTTGGACAGACTACATCAAGTTGACCTACCGCTTCAACTGAAGAATGTTGTTTACGTTCTATCCTTCAAGGATATAGTCTTTCCAAGCAAAGAAGACCTTCTGGCAAGATGGGAAAATGATTCTAGCATTGTCAATGTTACTTCAAAATTATGTATTTGATCTTAAATTGTAGGGATAAATTTTTCCTACAATTTGATATCAAATTAATAATTTTTGAACCAATATTGAACGAGCTGGAGTCATTTTCGCATCTTGCCAGAATGTCTTCTATGCTTGATGAGACTCTTCTCCCGAATCCTGTTTTCTCCCGGAACATGTTATTCAACTGATATAACTTGGAATACCTAATATATAATACTTAATATATAATACCTAATACTGAATACTTTTAATATAATTAAGACATCACATAGAAAATATCATTTCTAACAGTATGTGGGCTCACTTACCCAAAGTATTCGCACCCCCACCCAAAATTTACACCTACTCTAGCACATGGGGTTCCCATAGTTGAGTAGGTTAATTTCCAATAAAAATAAATAAAAAATTAAAACTTTATTCTTTAATTCTTTAAACAATACTTGGATTTAAATTTAAATTGTACTCATTACATTTGCTTGCTGTTTTGTTCATTTTTTAAGGAAATAAAATTATTATTTATTATAATATTATCATAATATATTTAGGTTCTAAGTTTTCAAATTAATTTCAAAATTGAAATGAAAGTTCCAGTTTGTTGTGTATTTGTTTTGCTTTCTGAGGTTTAAGGCCTCATGAACTGATAGGCTTGTGTGTGGGTATTGATAGATATATATATTAATATAGTCTGTCCAAGCAATGAAGACCCTCTGGCAAGAGGGGAAAATTACTCCAGCTTGGTCAATATTGGTTCAAAACCTATAAATTAACTCTCAAATTGTAGGAAACATTCTGCTCTACAATTTGAGAATAAATTTATAATTTTCGAACCAATATTGACCGAGCTAAAGTCATTTCCTCATCTTGCCAGAATGTCTTCTTTTCTGGATCAAAACTATATTATTTGTTCAAGAACCATAAATGTGGTCCTAGTGTAGATCAAATTCATAATTTTTGAACTAAAATTGTCCGAGCTGGAGTCATTTTCCCATCTTGCCAGAGGGTCGTCTTTGCTTGGACAGACTATATATTTTTGGAAGTGTGAAATTATTAAGTGAAAGTGGACATTGTGGATAGGCAGAATAACCTACATCTTAAACCTTCATCATCATCATTCATCATCACTCATTCATCCTTTGCTTAAAATACTTGGAAACCAAGTTACAATTGTAAATAAAGAATATACAAAGATGTCTTTGGTTTTATACTATTGTGGCCTAGGTTATACACGGCCTAGGTTAAGACTATTCTTCTTTTATACAAAAAGTATACTGCAATATTCATTGACTATACTATTGTACGGGAATGGATTTTCTTTTTCCTATACAAAGAGCATACTGTAATATTCTAGACTAAATAAATAATTTGAAAACAACCCGTCATTATCCTGTTACTGACGGTCAGTGACTGAAAGTAGAACAAATACTGACGAGAGGTACCACAATAATCGATTTTATCAATAAATAAGTCACTTTCACTAGTAGTGACGTCAGAAGGTATAGTCATCAATACCCCAATACTAGAGGATGATTCATAGAATGAGCGGTTTCGAGTGCTACTAGATTAGAATCATTAGTTCCTCAATCGTACTCACTCCTTCATTTCTTATATGGTTTCTTTTTTTTTCTTCTTCTTCTTCTTCTTCTTCTTCTTCTTCTTCTTCTTCTTCTTCATCTTCTTTTTCTTCTTCTTCTTCTTCTTCTTCTTCTTCTTCTTCTTCTTCTTCTTCTTCTTCTTCTTCTTCTTCTTCTTCTTCTTCTTCTTCTTCTTCTTCTTCTTCTTCTTATTTTTCTTCTTCTTTTTTTTTTCTTCTTCTTTTTCTTCTTCTTCTTCTTCTTCTTCTTCTTCTTCTTCTTCTTCTTTTTTTTTCTTCTTCTTCTTCTTGTTATTGTTGTTGTTGTTGTTGTTGTTGTTCTTCTTTTTCTTCTTCTTCTTCTTCTTCTTCTTCTTCTTCTTCTTCTTCTTTTTCTTCTTCTCTCCCTTTTTTTATTGTATTTACCATCATTCTCTTAACTCGATCTTCTTTTTTTCGTCATCTTATTTTTCTTCTTCAATTGTTTCTGCTTCCTCTTCTCCTTCATCATCATCATCATCATCATCTCCATCAATCATCATCATTATCATCAATCATCATTATTATCATCTTTATCACTTTCTGTTATAGGCTGTCCAAGGGAAGATGACAATTGTAGATCAGAATGTTTTCTATAATTTAAGACCAAATTCATGATTTAAGAACCAATATCGACCAAGCTGGAGTCATTTTTCCATCTTGCCAGATTGTCTTCTTTGCTTGGATACTTGAAGTTTGTTCTGTTACTGAGAACTTTCTATCATATTCATATAAAATCGTTGAGGAATGCAACTAGATTAGATTTCAAGTTTTATAATTGTAAGAAGCATTTTTATTGAAGAAGATTCGAAAGAGAAAAAGTTTGAATATTGGGGAGAAGTAATAGAAGATTAAGCGGAAGAAAGTAATAGAAGAAGAAGAAGAAGAAGAAGAAGAAGAAGAAGAAGAAGAAGAAGAAAAAGAAGAAGAAGAAGAAGAAGAAGAAGAAGAAGAAGAAGAAGATGATGAAGATGATGATGAAGAAGAAGAAGAAAAACTTTTTTTTTTGTGAGGGTGATGCCCACATGGGCTCTTGGGCCTGTGCGTGGGTAATGGGAAGGATGATGATGATGAGAGATGAATGGACCTACTGCTTTAGGTGGGCTCCGAACCACCGGGAAGCGATTTTTGAGGCTCATAAATTGAATTCAGAGGAACCGGTCACCATTACAACGGTGGTGGTAGAGGCACGTCGCTTATCTAATCTCACCGATTAGACGCTCTCTACCACTGGGACAAACCGCTTCCCTGAAGAAGAAGAAGAAGGAGAAGAAGAAGAAGAAGAAGAAGAAGAAGAAGAAGAAGAAGAAGGAGAAGAAAACTAATCACGAGAATTACAACAAGAAAGTGAATAGAAACAGTCGTAATCTTGATTTCGAATCGTACTAAATAGTTTTGTAACTTAGAAACTTTCACCCGTTTTGACATAAATCTGAATAACTTGTTTATTTATTTACGAAAATTATAAATCACAGGGAATTATTCAACAATTCCCAAGATGCTTGGGTTTGTTTCAGTATAATCAGGTTCAAAAGTCAAGTTCTCGATAAATCGAAAATTTATTTTTTTAAGATTAACATAATTTGTTGCCCGTTACACGAAAATCGAAATTGATTTATCCGCACTAAAATAATATCGTTAAATTAAAGGGATACAATGACAACCAATGATTGTAAAGTAATAGAAATATAGAAATTTGTTCCAGCATGTTTTTGGAAGCTTATATCGGTTGGGTTGTTGACAAAGGTCAGGCAGTCTCGTCTGCTCCTGGAGGGCTGATGTCAGTTAGAATTTTCATTTTAGTTATTTAATTAGGTTATGTTGTCAGGTTATGGTTGCCTAGGTCGACATAGGTTGCCTAGGTTGCCTAGTCAACATAGCCAGGTCAGGTTGCCTAGGTTATGTTGTCAGTTAGAGTTTCTATCTTGTTTATTATTTTTACTTTGACGTGCTTATACAATGTAATGCTGTTCTGGCAATAAAAGAATATTGAATCTTATTTTAGATATATCCTATAGTCCATTCACGATGGCTTGAGACGAGATAAACAAAAGCTCTGCATGTGTGTGTGTGTGTGTGTGTGTGTGCGACTGGAGTGGCTTCATTTTACCCACGACATATACAAGTCACCGCAATGCCGAAATCCCGAATTTTGTTGTAGGCAATTCAGAATAAGTATCTTGAAGTAATCTAATAGATACACGTTGGGAAATTGCTTGTTTCGGTTGTCTCTCGACTGCATAAACCTAAAATGAACAAACAATAATTTATAGTAAAAGTTTTTGTGTCAATGCTTTGACCTTTAGTTACAGCCCCTACAACGAAACTCGGGATTTCGGCATTGCTGTGACTTGTTTATGTCGTGGCTAAAATGAAGCCACTCCAGTCGCACACACACACACACATGCAGCGATTTTGTTTATCTCGTCTCAAGTCTTCTTGAATGGACTATAGATGATGTTTTTAAAATTCAGAATCGACAATAGATGCTTTACATCAGCTGTTAGTGGGTTACATCACGTACAAGAGACAGACGAATCTGCCAAACTTTTTGACGTTTAGTTGAAAAGATTCAAAGTTTTTTGATTGGAATGCTTTTGTCAGGTGGATCTCTAAGCCTTTACTGGCATTTATAACAATCAAATATCAAATTTATTTACATATTTCAAAATTTTAAAATTATTATTATCACTTTCAGATCATTTCTGTGAGTGAGAAAACTTCGGCTGAAGAAGAAATTTGTACTTGTAACCTCAAATTTTAGACTATATTTTTATGAAAATTGTGTTTTGAAATACCAAGGGCGATGCCTGTTCTTTCAACCGATGTTTTTTTCCAATAGATAAACAAATGAATAAATGAACAAATGAATATAATTCTCCCAAATTGAAAAACTTTTTTATGGTTCAAGAGAAGAAAGTAAAATAGATTTGAATTTAAAAATAAAGAATGAGCTTTAGAAGTCATAGGCCTACACAACAAACTATAGTCTGTCCAAGCAAAGAAGACATTCTGGCAAGATGGGGAAATGACTCCAGATCGGTCGATATTGGTTTAAAAATTATAAATATTGTCTCAAATTGTAGAAAACATTCAGTTCTACAATTTGAGACAAAATTTATAATAATTGTTGGACCAATATTGCCCCAGTTAAAGTAATTCTCCCATCTTGCCAGAATGACTTCTTTGCTTGTACAGTCTATAATAGTAAATTACTTCTTTGACAATTATTACGTTTCTTATTATATCAAAATTTAATAAAATCTATAATAAAAATGTTTAATTTTTGAACCAATATTGCCCCAGTTGAAGTAATTCTCCCTTCTTGCCAGAATGTATTCTTTGTTTGGACTGTCTATAATTGTAAATTACTTTTCCGACAATTATAATGTTCGCTATTCTGTCTAAAAACAAATTTAGTTTTCATTTTAGTTTTGAAATAACTGACTTCCCTACCGTTAGGAAATTGTGTGAGAGCTTTCTACTTTTACTTGTAAATCACACTTGTAAATTGCTTCTACGTGTGGTGCTAATAGACTCAGGGAATTATAAATAATGCTAATTATTCCAAGAATAGCTTGTACTTTCTCCTCAAAGTGCATTGGGAACATGAATGCCGCAATATTGTGTTCTAGCCGGCAGGCTCGCTTCGCTCCCCTTCTCCGCCTAACCGCCTAACTCGCTTCGCTCGCCTGCAAATTTCGTTCAGTAGGGGTTTGAAATTTATTGAGCACAGCATTTCTACACCTAATCTGGACCTGTTTACCTTGCAACATTTTCTGCCAATTTGTTCTAGAAAAATCTAAGAAAAACTCCGAAAATTCAAAAAAATAGTAAAACGCTAATATTTTAATATTCTCATGAGAAGTATACCTTGGGAAGAATATCGAACATAGTTTGAAACTTGGTTCAATATCTTCTCAATTAGTTTATCTAGAATCTCGCTGAACCATTCAATTTACAGTTAGGATTGGTCGTATCAAGGCGGAAGATATGCAACCCACAACACATCTACAATTTTGAAAACCTTATTACTGGCGTAATCTTGAACGGATTGCAAAAATATTTTAACACAAAATTTCTAGACCTGATTTGAACCTGCCCACCAAATATCAACATTTTCTACCGATTGGTTCTCGAAAAAATGAGGAAAACGCCGAAAAACTCTAGAAAAACTAAAATATTTGGCGTATCCTTGAAAAGTTCCTAAAATCCGTTCTTAGCCCGCGTCTAAACGTCCAACTGAACATGCCTGCCAAATTTGAACGCATTCGGTTCAGTGGATTTTTAGTTCTGGTGATGAATGAATGAATGAATCAGTCAGCCAGTGCCATTTCGCTTTTATAGATATAGATAGATGACTGATGCCAGAAAGTTATGCAGTTTCGTTTGTCTCTTGTACGAGATGTAACCTGCTAACAGCTGATATGAAACATCTTTTGATCTCAATAACATAATTAAGGCATGACAAGTCTAATCGAATTGTACAATTTGTACAAGCAAAGAAGACCTTCTGGCAAGATGGGAAAATGGTTCAATCTCGGTGAATATTGGTTCTTAAATTGTCAATTTGATATCAAATTGTAAGAAACAATTTGATCTACTATTAAGACCACATTTGTAATTCTTGAAAAAATATTGACCAAGCTGGAGTAATTTTCCCATCTTGCCAGAGGGTCTTCTTTGCTTGGACAGACTCTACTGAAGGTATATCAGAGTATTATTACGACACTTTTGGCTCAGTAAAGAATGATCAACTTCATACAAGAAGGTATGTGAACATAGGAATTCCACTTCGCCTTATATCAAGGATTGATAAATGCTTATTAGATTATCTTCACGTGATTTTTTGGCCTACAGCTGGTTTCAAGGTCTTTGCTTGTACAGATTATAGCAGGCAACTGCACAGTGTCACTCAGTTACTCTTAACAAAGTAATGTAAACAAAATACCACCACTCAACCTGTTATTTGTGAGAGAAGGTCCTTGCCCTTCTTAAGAGTAGGCAGTAGTGGTCGGCAAACTGCCGAACGGCAAAATCAAGCCCCATAAGGACAATGTAATTTTTATCAATCTCTTGGAGCAGATAGAGCCTCTATTTATGGACAGAATTTCACGTTCTTCATGTAATTGGAAATATAATTTAATTCTCCAGGGGCGTGACATTTTACCTTACAATTTCAAGTTTAGTTTAATAGAGTTCAATACCTTTCAAGTTAATTAATTATACAATAATTATTAAAATAAACTTTAAATCAAAAAAGTAAAGAGTCACGCCCCTGAAGAATTAAATTCTCTTTCCAATGAGATAAAAAATTCGCTCCGGCAGCTGGCGGTCGGAAAGAGTGCATTTCAAATGCAATTCTATGATGGCTCAAATTATATGACTTATAATGAGCTATTCAGGGTATGAATTCAAAGGCGCCGTTTTCGAAAAACACAATTTTTGGCATTGTGTTATTCGCCATTTTCTCTGCCATTTTTGATTGGATTTTTTTCGTTGATGGCTCAAATTGTAGGGAATAATAAGGGTATTATACCCACCAATTTTCAAAAGGATCACATTATTGGTCGATTTGTAGTGATTTTTCAAAATTTTCATCCCCCAATTTCACCCCCTACCCTTGGACCAATTTGGTTGGTTAACGAACTTGACCAAGATATTAACACTAATGATTTTTGTGCAAAATTTGGTCGCTCTCCGACAAGCCCTTCGGGAGTTATTGTGTTAACAAGAAACTGTATATATATATATATATATATATATATATATATATATATATATATATAGAGAGAGAGAGAGAGAGAGAGATATGAATTTGAACGGACATCAGATTCGTGTTCTAGGGGCTCGGAAACGTGTAAAAAATATATCACATCATAAATTTTCGATTGTCAGGGCAAGACCAATAGTGCATTTTTTCAAATGAAATGCACTAAAACGTGAAATTCTGTCCATAAATAGAGGCTCCATCTGCTCCAAGAGATTGATAAAAATTACATTGTTCTTATGGGTCTTGATTTTGCCGTTCGGCAGTTTGCCGACCACTACTGCCTACTCTTAAGAAGGGCAAGGACCTTCCCTCACAAATAACAGGTTGAGTGGTGGTATTTTGTTTACATCGCGGTTGCCTAGCAACCGGACGGGTTCAGATGATGATAGGGGTCTGGTCCATTGCTAGGGAATTATCTCACTGAAACCGCCTCTGGTAAAATCCCATACGTGAGTCATCATCACTGCTACTACCACTGTGAGTCATAGGAGAGATGAATTTCGCTTCGGTTCGCGTTGTTTCTTCTTCTTCTTCTTCTTCTTCTTCTTCTTCTTCTTCTTCTTCTTCTTCTTCTTCTTTTTCTTATTCTACTGTTTTTCCTCTTCTCCTTCTTCTTCTCTTTCTCCTCCTCCTTCCCCCCCTCAGTTCCTTCCTCCTCCTCTTCCTCCTCCTCCTCCTTCTCCTTCTTCTTCTTTTTCTACTCCTCCTTCTTCTTCTTTTCTTCTTCTTCTTCTTCTTCTTCTTCTCTTTCTCCTCCTACTTACCCCCTCCTCCTCATCCTCTCCTTCTTCTCTTTCTCCTCCTTCTTACCCCCTCCTCCTCCTCCTCATCCTCTCCTTCTTCTCTTTCTCCTCCTCCTTCCCCCCTCCGTCTCCTCCTCCTCCTCCTCTTCTTCTTCTTCCTATCTTCTTTCTCTTCTCTTTCTCCTCCTACTTCACCCTTCCTCCTCCTCCTCTTTCTCCTCTTCTTCTTCCTCTTCTTCTTCTTCTTCTTCTTCTTCTTCTTCTTCTTCTTCTTCTTCTCCTCCTCCTCCTCCCTCCTCCTCCTCCTCCCTTCCTCCTCCCTTCCTCCTCCTCCTCCCTTCCACCTCCTCCTCCTCCTCCTCTTTCATTATTATAATAATTTTAATATTCTAATACTTTTTCAAAGCAACATTTTTGTTTTTTTTCAGAATAAGAATTCAACGAACATCGAACTCCATCTACTATTGATTAACTCGAATCGGACTCTACGGTCATTGAAAAATTGGTGAGTTTATACAATTGAATAATCATTAATAATATTAATTCGTATACATTTTGAATTATCGCAAGGCCTCTCCACACGATGGATTTTTAAAAAGTAGTGAGTGATACAAAAGTTTAAAATTGATACGCAATCTTACAGGAAGGAAGCTCATTGATACAAAATATTTGCAACATGTGGCTTCAAAGTAAGGCTGGCTCATTATACAATGCTGAAAATAGGGGAAAATAAAGACATGTCTCGTATCAACAAGCTTCTTTCCTGTACCAATTTGGGACTCTGTATCACTACTCCGTATCAAAAATCCGCCTTGTAAAAAAGGGTTTAAGACTACAAATTGGATTATGAAAAAGGCTTCCATGATTATGAAAGGATATAAAGGATTAATGGATAATTTTCTTCCTTAATTTGTGGTATAGCCAGTCCAAGCAAAGAAAACATTCTGGTAAAATGACTCCAGCTTGGTCATTATTGGTCCGAAAATTATAAATATGGTCTCAAATTGTAAAAAAAACATTCTACTCTATGATTTGAGATATAATAATTGAGACTAAATAACTATGATTTACGACTAGAGCACAATGTTCTCTACAATTTGTGACTAGTTTAATATTATTTTTGAAACATAATATTGACTGAGCTGGAGTCATTTTTCCATCTTGCCAGAATGTATTCTTTGCTTGGACAGGTATATGTTTATTCTCACGTTTTAATTGACCTTGAAACCAGCTGTAGGCTAAGATGAAAGTAATTTACTTGAAGATAATCTAACAAGAATTTATCAATCCTTGATGTACGGCAAAGTGGCATTCCTATGTTCACATACTTCTTGGATGGAGTTGATATTACCTTACTGAGGTAATATTGTCGTAATAATACTTGGATGTAACTTCAGTATTGACTGAGTAGTAATTGAGATACTTTTAATAGATTTAGATTCTATCACTTTATTCATGTAGATTAAATAAGAAAGTACATCGTTTTAAATCCTATGCTATTAGAATTAAAAATTAGACTAATTATACAGGTTACATGAGTTAACTAAGTACGGTGGAACCTCGATGATTCGCTTCTTTATAATTCGCAGTGGAAGGTCAGAAATAATTTTCCATAATTAATAGCTTCAATAATTCGTACAGAAGCTTTAGTCCCATAAACTACGAATTATTGAGGTTCCACTGTATAGACTTGTTATCGACTGAGACATGGAATTTGACAAGCTAACGGTGTTATAGAATTGTGCTGTATCTACATAAAATGGCGGAGTTTAGACATATAAATGTCCATTCAAATATGTTCAAAGTCATGGTATGTAGCTGGATATAGTCTGTCCAAGCAGAGAAGACTCTCTGGCAAGATGAGAAAATGACTTCAGCTCGGTCAATAAAAATTATTGTTTTTAAACTTATTTGTTTAAAAAATTTATATTTGGTTTCAAATTGCAGTAGGGAACACTCTGATCTAGAATTCAAGACCAAATTTATAATTTTTGAATCAATATTGATCGAGCTGGAGGCATTTTCTCATCTTGCCAGAGGGTCTTCTTTGCTTGGACAGACTATACCAGCTAATTTTTGCCGTCAGATTTATAATAAATGATAAATGATAATATGGGGGTATTAATTTTGTGCATTCGTTTTTCTTCCACTTGCACTTCTCCTCCTCCTCCTTCTCCTACTTCTCCTCCTCCTCCTCCTTCTTCCCTTCTTCTTCTTCTTTTCCTCCTCCTCCTTTTCCTTCTCCTATTCCTCTTTCTCACATCCATCCCATATTAAAAATAACAGTACAATAGAAATCATTCAAACCAAATTGGTGTTCTCTTCTGACCTGAATATTATTCCAAATTGCTATTCAACAATTCCATATGAATAAATGTAAGGTTGAATCATTAATTGCATTACTATTAAAGTAATAATAGTACTCAAAAAAGGGCAGGACCAAGAACGAACTCTCCTTACACATACTTTAGAACTAGTTATTAGTACTAATACTAGAACAAGGTGTGGATATCTATGTCAAAAATATTCGATAAATAAAATACAGTACAAATCCATGATTATTTTATACTTTTAAGCCTGGCGCAGACCAATGCGTTACGAATTCGTTGCGGTGGTTCGAAGAAATTGGACTCCGATTTTGTGACAAAGGTTTCGTAGCGAAATATTCGTAACGCTGGGGCTTGCACACCAAAGCAAAATAATTGTAACTTGGAGCGCGGGAATATTTGAGTATTCAACCTAACTCACCTAATGTATCGATAGTAGGGTAGAAGAGATACTGAAGTTAACTGTAATACAATAATAATATCCTGAGTTATGATATAACCTACTAATAAGGTTCCTAATAGCTGCTCAATTGCCTATTAAAGTAAACTGAAACTTACCTGGAACATGGTCGGTCAGCTTTCCAATATCACACTAAACCTTGTATTTCTCTCTTATATTCTTCATACATATTGGTATAATACCAAATCATCATATTTTGTATGTGAAAATAATTGCTAACAATTGCTCAGTGTTTGTTTCCAATGTGCCGAGAGTTGACTTTCTTCCTTTTTGGTTATGTCTGTTTACTTGCAGACAAAAATTATAGTTGAATTGATTTAACTTTTGACTTCGACTGGAGGGGAGTCCTCTCTTTGATGGGAGAGAGAGAGTCGGCAGCGCCAATACAAACGAGAAATGAGAAAATACTACCCGCGCTGTTGCCAGCTTTCAACTCCCATGCGCACAGATGCATTTTTACAATTTCTTCCAGCGAGTAGGAACCTACTAGATTTGCTTGTCTGTGTCTAGTGCGTGGATTGAGGCAGTCGAGTAAATCGTCGTATCAATGTGGCAACGTCAACACTGAACACTGCGCCAGCTCAATCCCCACAAGTTGCGTCTCCCCAAATCCCTCCGCTTCAAAAGTAATTTCAAAACGACTACAGAGTTAGTTCCTGAAAGAGCCACAATATTCGCAATGCAAAAAGCGCTGCAAAATATTTGCAGGTCTGCGAATATTTGCAAACCGAATATTTCGCAACGCATCGGTCTGCGCTAGCCCATACACCGCAATGGTTTTAAATTTTCGTCCGGCAAGTTCTCTGAATTCGCATTGCAACAAACCTTCGCAACGAATTCGTGTTGGTGTGCGCCTGGCATTAGAATAGACTGGGAATTGGATTTCATGTCTCAATATCTATCAGTTCAACTAAACGTCTTTAATAATTCTCTCTCTCTCTCTCACTCACTCTCTCTCCCTCACTCTCTCTCTCTCTCACTCTCTCTCTCGCTCTCTCTCTCTCTCTCTCTCTCTCTCACTCTCTCTTACCAAAGTTACTCTCTCTCTCTCTCTCTTTGTCTCTCTTTCTCTCTCTCTCTCTCTCTCTCTCTCTCTCTCTCTCTCTCTCTCTCTCTTTCTCATAGTATCTAATAACTCTACCACTTTTCTGTTATTTTCTCTTATATCTTATGTTTGATAGCAATGTCCCAATTTAGCCCTGACATTTTCACTGGTCATTCAAACAGCGGTTTCTTTGTACTACTAGATTGGACTTTATACCGTTTACTCTACCAAATTACTGGACAGCTATCAATCGACTCTCTTCACTGTCGTCGTCTTCTTCTTCTTCTTCTTCTTCTTTTCTTTTTCCTTCTTCTTCTTCTTCTTGTTCTTGTTCTTCTTCTTCTTCTTCTTCTTCTTCTTCTTCTTCTTCTTCTTCTTCTTCTTCTTCTTCTTCTTCTTCTTCTTCTTCTTCTTCTTTCTTAATTTCAATAGATCTTCTCTTCATTATATAGTTGTGTCAAGCACAGAAGAGCCTTTGGCAACATGGCTGCCATTCACTGCTGCCAGTAGTCGAAATGAGAATTGTTCCAACATAACCAAATTTAGGAAGAAATAGTACAGGCTTGGACTATTTTTCAATAAATATGTTATGATTTGTGCTATCATATGTCAATAATTGTATAAATAATGAAAAAATATATAGATGGCTTGAGACAAGATAAACAAAAGCTCTGCGAGTGTGTGTGTGTTCGACTGGAGTGGCTTCGCTTTATTCGTGAAATCAATATGATAATGATTAGTGTAAAAACGGTAGGTTGGCTGAAGTGATTTCACCCTGAAAATTTCAGTTCTGCGCATGCGTAGTTACACTCTCACTTCCCTCCGCCATTTTGCAAGAGGCTCTTCTGTTCTTGGCACAATTATAGTAGTATATACTGGAATATTTATTGTTATGATTCTTTTGAGATAGATTGACTTTGTCTTCGACTGTTTACTAATCTCCTCCTCCTCCTCCTTTTCCTCCTCCTCCTCCTCCTCCTCCTTTTCCTCCTCCTCCTCCTCCTCCTCCCTCCTCTCCCTCTCTCCTCCTTCCTCCTCCTCCTTTTCCTCCTCTTCCTTCTCCTCCACCACCTTCTCCTTCTCTCCTCCTCCTCCTCCTCCTCCTACTTCTCCTTCTCCTCCTCCTTTTCCTCCTCTTCCTTCTCCTCCTCCTCCTTCCTCTTCTCCTCCCTCCCTTCCTCCTCCTCCTCCTCCTCCTCCTCTCCTCCTTCACCTTTCCTTCCTTCCTCCTCCTCCTCCTCCTCCTCCCTCCTCCTCCTCCTTCTCCTCCTCCCTTCACCTTCCTCCTCCTCCTCTTCCTTCTCCTTCCCTCCTCCTCCTCCTCTCCTTCCTCCTCCTCCTCCTCCTCCTCCTTCTTCTCCTCCTCCTTTCCTCCTTCTCCTCCCTCCTCCTCCTCCTCCACTTCTCCTTCTCCTCCTCCTCCTCCTCCTCCTCCTTCTCCTTCTTCTCCTCCACCTTCTCCTTCTCCTCCTTTTCCTCCTCCTCCTCCCCCTCCTCCTCCTCCTCCTCCTCCTCCCTCCTCCTCCTCCTCCTCCTGCTCCTCCTCCTCCTCCTCTTCCTTCTCCTCCTCCTTCTACTCCTCCTCCTCCTTCTCTTCCTTCACCTTCACCCTCTCCTCCTCCTCCTCCTTCTTCTCCTTCTCCTCCTTCTGCTCCTCCTCCTCTTCCTTCTCCACCACCTTCTCCTCCTCCTTCTCCTCCTCCTCTCCTCCTCCTCCTCCTCCTCCTTTTCCTCTTCCTCCTCCACTCCTCCTTCTTCTTCTCCACCTCCTCCTCTTCCTCCTCTTCCTCCTCCTCCTCCTCCTCCAGCCTTCATTCAGAAAGTTACTACAATATTACAGGATGAGGTGAATGTATTGATATACGGTAACTGTTACTGTGAAACTGTTCGTTCTTGAAATTGAATTACTTTATATAATTTTGACTATTTATGACGTTTTTGAAATAAAAAAAGACAATAGATTGCTTTAAATCAGCTGTTGGTATGTTACAACACGTACAAGAGATGGACGAAGCCGTCTAACGTTTTGATGGGTATGTAGAGAAAGAGAGAGTTGAGATTAGTTCAGATTAGATTATTCACTTTATCCAAGCAGAGTACAGCATTTATGATCTTAAATCCTAGATTCTAAAAATTGAACATAAATCTAATTACACCGTTGGTTAAAATAAGAAATACATGTACAAGGAACTTACTAAATTACAGATATATAGGGTTCGATATTCTTACTGTTATAATATGATTGTGATGTATCTACACGAAATGGCGGAGTTTGGACAAAGATGTCCATTCTTGGAGAAGGATATGCAAGGATATCCCACCCATCAACACTCAACCGTAATAACAGTTTATGTTATGAGTGAGCTGTGAGAGAGAGATAGAAATAAGAGAAAGAAGGTGAAAATAGAGAGATGAAGATAGGAGAAAGAATTTAAAGATTATTGGTTCAAGACCGCGCCTTTATCACGTGACACAGCCATAGAACCGTATATATAGGTTATGCATACAAAGAACTGTATATTTATAGTTATATGCACTTGGCCTCTGCTTACATTACGGTTCAAGCACTATTACAGAAACTGTACTAGTATATAGTATGTCCAAGCAAAGAAGACATTCTGGCAAGATGGGAAAATGACTCCAGCTCGGTCAATATCAGTTCAAAAATGATAAATTTGGTCTCAAATTGTAGTAGTTTTCTACGGGTTGAAACCAAATTTTAAATTTTTGAACTAAGATTGACCGAGCTGGAGTCATTTTCCCATCTTGCCAGAAGGTCTTCTCTGCTTGAACAGATTATAACATAAACAGTTAACTCACATACATGTTGTCATGTCCTCAAGCATGTTTACGAAAGTCTGGTCTGGCAATCGAAATACTTGTAATGGTCTACTAGCCGAAACATTTGGAAATACAAACTTTATGTAGCTGATGCCATAAGGTTAGGCGGTTTCGTCTGCTCCTTGTTCGCTCCAACAGCTGATCCTGTCATATTGAATTTGTCATTCAGCTAGAGCCGCGTATCGACAGTCCGAGGCATGTGCTACGAATGCCTCGCTGTACAGTCTGACACAAAAAAAGAGTACTACTACTAGTCTACTATCTACCGCGTATCGACAGTCCGAGGCATGTGCCACACATGCCTCGGACTGTCGATACCGGGTTTGCTAGCAGCGAGGCAAACGCTGCACACAATTCGCAGCGAGCAGTGCCTGTTGCCTCGCAACGAACAACAAACAATTCTACTAACTAACCTCAAAATTGTACCACATTCCTATGCATTTTTGTGATTAAGAATTCTATTTGGGTGCAGAAGGTTCTAATAGGCAATAATAAGCATTGCCTTGAATTTTTATCTACTAATTGAGCACAAACTAACCTCCAAAGTCCAAATTATCAATTGTCAGAGCTTAGTTGCTTTGTATCCCGCTTGATGGCGCTAGTCAATTTGTTCGCATGCTCGCATTTTTGGTTACAAAAAAAGCAGATTTTTTATTATAATTATAATTATTTTTGTTATAATTATATACTATATACTATACTATAATTATAATTATTTTTGATTATTGCAGATTATATTCACACATAATGCCTCAGCCATGAGTTTATACTTTTTTTGCGTCACCAGACTGTACTGCGAGGCATTCGTGGCACATGCCTCGGACTGTCGATACGCGGCTTAGGTTAAGCCAAGATGATGTTTATAAAATATAGAGAGACATTAGATGCTCTACATCAGCTGTTCGTAGGCTAAGTGAAATCACGTACAACAGACAGACGAAACCGTCTAACTTTTTGGCGTCAGCTGGAACTCAAATAAATGTTTACATGTTCTTGAGCATGTTTGACACTTTGAATAGGCCTACTTGACTTAAGAGTGGGTGGTAGTAGGCGGCAAACTGCCGAACGGCAAAATCAAGCCCCTTGAGAACAATGTAATTTTTATCAATCTCTTGGAGCAGATAGAGCCTCTATTTATGGACAGAATTTCACGTTCTTCATCTCATTGGAAAGAGAATTCAATTCTCCAGGGGCGTGACTTTTTACTTTTTTGATTTTGAGATTATTTTGATAATTATTGAATTAACTAAAAAAGTATTAAACTCTTATTATTGAAATTAACTTGGAATCGAAAAAGTGAAAAGTCACGCCCCTGGAGAATTGAAATCTCTTTCCAATGAGATGAAGAACGTGAAATTCTGTCCATAAATAGAGGCTCTATCTGCTCCAAGAGATTGATAAAAATTACATTGTTCTTATGGGGATTCATCTTGCCATTTGGCAGTTTGCCGTCCACTACCACCCACTCTTAAGTGATGGACTAGTATAGTCACTTGAAGATACGAACTTTACACCAACTTAAATACAAAAAGCTTTTGTGAGAAATTACTCTGTGGATTAACCACGATATTTTAAAATACATATCTAATGTCCAAAACTAGAAGAGTTTGGAGAGGAGGAGAAGGAAGAGGAGGAGAAATAGGTGAGGAAGAAGAAGAAGAAGAAGAAGAAGAAGAAGAAGAAGAAGAAGAAGAAGAATGAAAGTAGAAGAATGGGAAAGAAAAGAAGAGGAGGAAGTAGTAGGTAAAAGTTGAAAGGAAGTGAATTTTCATCAAAATATCAACAAGGAAGTATATCAACACTTTATCTTTTGACACCGATCTGTAAATTAGAAATCTCCCGAATTCTCAACATAATTTAATTGAATTGATTCTAATTAATTCAAACAATTAACAATTGGTACAGAATTCGTTTCCCATAGTTACAACATTATCTGAAAGAGAGTACAGGACTAATTAATTACTATCTATGGCCTGGTCGAGCAAGGAAGACATTCTGGCAAGATGGGAAAATGACTCCAGCTCGGTCAATATTGGTTCTACAATTGAAAATTTGGTCTCAAATTGTAGAGCAGAATGTTTTCTATAATTTGAGACTAAATTTATAATTTTTGAACCAATATTGACCGAGCTGAAGTCATTTTCCCATCTTGCCAGAATGTCTTCCTTGCTCGACAAGATTGTAATTAATTTTTGCCATCTACTGAGACTTTCTGAACAATTTGAATAAAAATAGATTGAAAGTTGATGAAGAGGTGTGGAGATAGTTGAGGAGAGAGAGAGTGAGGGAGAGAGAGAGAGTGAGAGAGAGAGATTAAATTAGATTAAACACTTTATTCAAGTAGAGTACAGCATTTACGATCTTAAATCCTAGATTCTAAAAATTAAACATAAATCTAATTACACGATTGGTTCAAATAAGAAATACATATACAAGGTACTTCCTAAATTACAGATATATAGGATTCAATATTCTTACTATTATAATATGATTGTGATGTATCTACATGTAATGGCGGAGTTTGGACAAAGATGTCCATTCTTGGAGAAGGATATTCAAGGATATCGCTCCCATTAACACTCAACCGTGAAAGAGAGAGAATGAGAGAGAGAGAGAGAGAGAGAGAGAGAGAGGTGTACGAGAGTGAGAGGGGAAGAGAGAGAGATTTAGATTCAATCGCTTAATTGGAGCAGATAACAAAATAAAACGTACAAGATAATAGAGTTTTTGATTAGATCTTTATTGCGAACAGTGAATTTTTTTCAAAATTCAAAATTTTTAAAGTGAAAAGTGTTTTTCAAAGTGAAAATTGTAATTGAAACGTTCATCATTCACTCGTTCATCCATCTCCTCTGCTGACAATACTTGCTATCAAGTCGCAATTTTAATAAAAGATAAATTCAGTAAATAAAAGAAATAAAAATAATAAAAATTCTTGGCATCAGCTCTAATATTATCCACATGTGACCATGTGACACTTGTCGTGTCCAGTCGTGTCAGTCGTGACCAGTACAAGAAAGTCCACGTTTAGTTTGATTTCTAGTTGTAAATAGTAGATTTCTAAACTCACAAAAAACGTTATTCACTCATTGTATATAATGAGTTGTACTTTGAATATTATTGATCAAAATACCTCAATTTCCCATCGAGGATAATTATTGAGGTTATTTTGCCGGTGGAACATCCTTTTAGGACTCCCCACCAAACGTGGCATGCGATGAGTTACTGCCCGGAAATTTAAAAACATAAATTGTTCAACTACATTAATTTCAATCATTATTCGAATATTCAGGATGGTTATTACTCTGTATGCATTTCGATGTTAATGTTCTTCAAATGTACTGAAGTTTAATATTATGCCATTGATATATCAAAATTAAAATGAAGGTCATTATTTCAATTGGATTTGGCATCTTAAAAAATGAAAATAATAACAAGAATAAATTTATTTCCTTGCACAATACAAATAAATCAAAATTACTTTATTGTTATTATTCTATTTATTTGAAGAATGTTCACTGCTCATAAAATTGTCAAAACTATTCTCTAATGTTTCAGTCCTTGTCCATATCTTACCTATGGAATACAAAGATAAATTACATTGAAGGAACTATCTTTCTAATTTGATTACACTGCTGGTGTTTATTCATTGTTAGGATTGTTTTTAATAAATAAATTTCATCTAGACTCTAAAGGATTTCATATGGATTTTGCTATAGGATTTATTTCAAGTTTTTTTGTTGAGATCGGTATAATATCGCGGTCCGCACAAAACTTGCTGGCGGTCCGGATCCGGACCGCGGTCCGCCATTTGGTGACCACTGGTCTATGTTATATGTATATGTATTACATATGTATAGTCTATGTAGTATGGTTTCATCAATATATATAGGCAATAATTGAATCGTGACCAATGCGATGCCAAAAGAAAGTCCCCTAATAATGTATATAGATATGTGTGTATGTAATATATCGTAATACAAATGAAAGTAATGACTTTCCTTAGCCTTTCTCCGAGAAGTGAAGTTGGATCATTTTGCCAAGGCACATACAATGAACGTGATTTGATATAGTCTGTTCAAGCTCGGTCAATATTGGTTCAAAAATTATAGATTTGGTCTGAAATTGTAGAAAACATTCTGATCTACAATCTCAGAAAAATTTTCTAAGTTTTGAGGGAATACTAAACGAGCTGGGGGCATTTTCTTATCTTGCCAGAATGTTTGGAATGTGGAAGAATTTGACTATTAGAATTTTTTTTCCATAACTTGAAATTTCAAAAATAGTTTTTTCACTTTTCATTTTGATGCAAAAGCTTCAAATTGATAGAAAATAATAATCTGGAAAATAAAATAGAAATGGAAATCTGAAAAAGCAAAGTCAAGGTATAGCTGGCACCAGAAGAAGGAAGAAGAAGAAGAAGAAGAAGAAGAAGAAGAAGAAGAAGAAGAAGAAGAAGAAGAAGAAGAAGAAGAAGAATATAAAGGAACAGAATGAAAGTGTCCTAATTCAGTATGTGACTGAGTGTGATACAGTTATTGTAGTCATTTTGTGAAAGGTGAAAGAAAATTTTATTTCATGACTACTGAGGACGATAATATTGGAGGAAGAAGAAGAAGAAGAAGAAGAAGAAGAAGAAGAAGAAGAAGAAAAAGAAGAAGAAGACGAGGTAGTGAGAGTAGATGAGAAATATTAACTACTGACCAAATGCGTTTTAGCCCATTAAACTTGACTTTCAAATTTCGTTATAACGGTGAATGTAAAGTCTCTCCAAGCAAAGAAGACCCTCTGGCAAGATTGGAAAATGAGTCAAGCTCGGTCAATATTGGTTCAAAAATTATCAATTTGATCTCAAATTGTAGGAAACAATCTATTCTACCATTGAGAACACATTTATTATTCTTGAACAAATATTGACCAAGCTGGAGTCATTTTCCCATGTTGCCAGAGGGTCTTCTTTGCTTGGACAGACTATATGAAAGGTGTATTTGAGATGATAGTACACTCTTGTTCTAATTTTTCATCCAATGAAATGACCTTGAACTTAACAGCTGATTGTAATCTGTTCACCGAGAGATTGGAGTGGATTCAAACTTCAGTTTGTCCAAGCAAAGAAGACATTCCAGCAAGATGGGAGAATGACTCAATATTGGTCAAAGTATTATTGAATTAATATCAAATTGTAAGGCAAAATGTTTTCTACAATTTGAAGCCAAATATTCAATTTTTGAACCAATGATGACCGAGCTGGAGTCATTTTTCATCTTGCCAGAATGTCTTCTTTGCTTGGACAGACTATAGTACTGTAGTTGATTTTTTTCAAGAATAAGGAGAGAAAGAGGAAAGAAATAAAACTAGCGAGTATAAAGTAGAATGATAAAAAAGTAGTAGAGTATTGTATCTATTTGGAATAGGAAAGAAAAGAGAATAGTGAGGAAGAAAACAAGAGGAAGAAGAAGAAGAACAAGAACAAGAACAAAAAGAAGAAGAAGAACAAGAACAAGAAGTAGAAGAAAAACAACAAGAACAAGAAGAAGGAGAAGAAGAAGAAGAAGAAGAAGAAGAACAAAAAGAAGAAGAAGAACAAGAACAAGAAGAAGAACAACAACAACAAGAACAAGAACAAGGAGAAGAAGAAGAAGAACAACAACAACAACAACAAGAAAATGTAAAAGAAAAAGAAGAAAATGTTAATGTGAATGAAAAAGGAAAAGAAAAAACCTTGAGAAGAAGAAAATGTTGAAGAAAAAATAGAAGAAAAATAACAAAAAAGAAGAAGGTGAAGAGAAGAAGAAGAAAAAGATGGTAAAGAAGTAGAAGAAGAAGTAAAAGATGGTAATGAACTAGAATAAGTAGTAGAAGATGGTAAAGACGTAGCAGAAGAAGAAGTGAAAAATGGCAAAGAAGTAAAAAAAGTAGAATAAGAAGTAAAAGATGGTAAAGAAGTAGAAGAAGAAGAAGTAAAAGATGGTAAAGAATTAGGAGTAAATGATGGTAAAGAAGTAGGAGAAGAAGTAAAAGATGGTAAAGAAGTAGTAGAAGTAGAAGTAAAAGATGGTAAAGAAGTAGAAGAAGTAAATGATGGTGAAGTAGTAGAAGAAGTAAAAGATGGTAAAGAAGTAGAAGTGGAAGTGGAATCATTATTTGAAACAGTCCACTATGTAAAAGTGGTTTGGGCTGTAAAAGCTAATTATTAGAAACTGAAAGTACTTGTTCTTTTATTGACTTTCATCTAGTGAAGGGTCGATTACTATCTGATTTCACACCACTAATAATCTATAAAATAGATACTCTTTAAAATAAATGGAATGTGAGCCGTTGCGGTGGAAAAGATCCAGTATAGCTTTGATACCAAACAGTCGCCTCTGTAGTCTGACCAAGCAAAGAAGAGCCTCTTGCATGATGGGAAAATGACTCCAGCTTGGTCAATATTGATTTAAAAATTATCAATTTGATCTCAAATTGTAGAGAACGATTTGATCTACTATTAAGACGACATTGATAATTTGTGAACCAATATCGACCAAGCTGGAGTCATTTTTCCATCTTGCCAGAGGCTCTTCTTTGCTTGGTCGGACTATACGTGAAGTAACCTTTAAAAAATCTCTAGGCAAAGCTAAATTACACCTCTAATATGACAACATCAGCTGTTGGAGCGCACAAGGAGCACACGAATGTTATTGGCGTCAGCCCAATGTTTATAACAAATAATCGATTAAATTCATTCCAATTTTTAAATTATAATTAAGTAATGTTTATAATTTTGTAGATAGATATGCTGGTGAAAGACTAGGTACAGGATATTAACGGTCTAGAAAGGATTTACTGAGGAATTTTAATCCATGATAACTTTCACTAGATCGGTACCAATGATAAGAAATAGATTGGTGTATTTTCACTATAATTTGTGGTTTAATTTCATGGTTGATGTTATTGTGTATGGTTTTTTAGAGAAATTTGGTCTCCTTTTTTAAAGAATCTTTGAAACTTCTCAGTTTTGAACTACCAAATTGATATACTCTGGCCAAGCAAAGAAGAGCCTCTGGCAAGATGAGAAAATGACTCTAGCTCGGTCAATATTTGCTCAAAAATTATTGATTTGGTCTCAAATTGTAGATCAAAATGTTTCCTAAAATTGAGACCAAATCAATAATTTTTGAATCAGTATTGACCGAGCTGGAGTCATTTTATCATCTTGCCAGAGGCTTTTCTTTGCTTGGTCAGAGTATAACTTAGGAGATTATTGATCGAGCTAGAGCCATTTTCTCATCTTGTCAGAATGTATTCCACAGTGTGGACATTGGTGTGAAAGGATCCATTCAAGAGAATGTTGAACATATTTTTTTTCTGATATCGCGATACATTTTATGATTTAGCCAAGCTTGAAAACATTCACTTATTAACGCTGAAAGTAAGGGTTTTTGTCTGCTCCTTGTGCGCTTTAACAGCTGATCTTGTCAATTATATTTGTCATCTAGCTATGCCTAGATGATGTTAATGAAATCGAAAGAGACACAAGATGCTTTTCATCAAATGTTATAGTATGTATGTCCAAGCGAAGAAAACCCTCTAGCAAGATGGGAAAATGACTCGAGCTCAATCAATATTGGTTCAAAAATTATTATCAATTTGATCTCAAATTGTAGGAAATAATTTGATCTACCAATGAGACCACATTTTTAATTCTTGGAAATTTAATTTACTAAAAAAAGATGAGAATGATTTTTTCTGTCCGACGCTTCTTATCGATGGAAATAGTGGCAGACTAGAAATGGAACCTAAATTTTGGCCGCCATCTTGAATTACAAAAAATGCTCAAAGTTTACAGCTTGGCAACACTCGGATTCGGAATTTACACATCAAAATATATCTTAATCAATCAAAAAATCAACGACATACGACAAAAAATTCGCTCCGGCAGCTGGCGGTCGGGAAGAGTGCATTTCAAATGCAATTCTATGATGGCTCAAATCATATGACTTATAATGAGCTATTCAGGGTATGAATTCAAAGGTGCCGTTTTCGAAAAAACCCATGAAAACACAATTTTTGGCATATTATTCACCATTTTCGCCGCCATTTTTTATTGGATTTTTTATGTTGATGGCTCAAATTGTAGGGCATAATAGGGGTATTATACACACCAATTTTCAAAACGATCAAGTTATTGGTCGATTTGTAGTGATTTTTCTAAACTTTCATCCCCTAATTTCAACCCCTAACCTTGGACCAATTCGGCTGGTTAACGAACTTGACCGAGATATTAACGTTAATGATTTTTGTGCAAAATTTGGTCGCTCTCCGACAAACCATTCGGGGGTTATCGGGTTCACAAGAATCTGTACATATATAAATATATACATAGAGATATATGAATTTGAACAGACATCAAATTCGTGGTCTAGGAGCTCGGAAACGTGTAAAAAATATATCACATCATAAATTTTCGATTGTTAGGGCAAGTAAAGACCAATAGTGCATTTTTTCGAATGAAATGCACTAAAAGGTTACCCCAAAAATGATGTTTTTGAGTCCTCAATAGACAATAGATGCTTTAAATCAGCTGTTAGTAGGTTACATCACGTACAAGAGACAGACGAAACTGCACAACTTTTTGGCGTCAGCTTTATAAACCAGTTGAGAATTTTGACCTATCTCCAAGTCAATTTGAAGACTTGAGGAAAGCATTGAATAAGAAATTTGTGGTTGTATACAATTTAATGATAGAAAAGATGACAGATTAGAAAAAGAGTACGAAGAGGTGATGATGGAAGTAAAGGAGTAGGAGGAGGAGGAGAAGGAGGTTGAAGAGGAGGAGTAGGAGGGGCAGGAGGAGGAGGTGGAGGTAAGAACCACTATAATATTTTCCTTTGTGATGGAGGAAGGAATTCGACCTTGTGAGTTCATCACCTGTGTAGAGTAAGGTCATAACTGAAGTAGAAGAAGATGAAGAAGAAGGAGAGAGAAGAAATGATCAATAGATGAAGATGAAGTCTTGAGGATGAAAAAATGTGAGGTAGGAGTTTAAGAGGAAAAGAAGAAGAATAAGAGGACCGGTGACGTTGAAGGAGTAAAAGGAGAGGAGCAGGAGGAGGAAGAAGAAGAAGAAGAAGAAGACGAAAAAAGAGAAGATGACCGGTGACAGAGAAGTAAAAGGATATGCAGAAGAAGAGGGTATTTGAAGAAGAAGAAGAAGGAGGATTTGAAGAAGAAGAAGAAGAAGAAGGAAGATTTGAAGAAGAAGAAGAAGTAGAAGGCGAAGGAGAAGAATAAAATGGTGAATAAGCGGTGAGGAAGAAGAAGAGGAAGACATAAATAAATAAATATGAGATGAAGTAGCCTTGAAAATACAAAAGGGTATTGTAGGGAGAGTTGATGAATAACAAGAAGAAGAATAAGAAGGATTTGAAGAAGAGAGAGAAATAAGAAGAAAGAGAGGGAGTTGAAGAAGCAAGTAAGAATGAAAAACGAAGAACTATTATAAAAAATCGAATCAATGTCTGTATAAGTTTTTTTCAATCTTTTGGATAAGCTTGAATAGAACCTGTGTTGAGTTTGTGAGGAGTAAAGAGGAAAGAAGAAGAAGAAGAAAAGAAGGAGAAGAAGAAGAATAAGATGATGATGATGATGATGATGAAGAAGAAGAAGAAGAAGAAGAAGATGAAGAAGAAAAAGAAGAACATGAAGAAGAGGAGGAAAAGAAGGAGGAGAAGAAGAAGATGAAGAAGAACATGAAGAAGAGGAGGAAAAGAAGAAGAAAAACGAGAAGAAGAAGTTGTAGAAGAAGAAGAAGAAGAAGAAGAAGTTAAAGGAGGAGGAGGAGAAGAAGAAGAAGAAGAAGAAGAAGAAGAAGAAGATGAAGATGATGAAGAAGAAGAAGAAGAAGATGAAGAAGATGAAGATGAAGGAGAAGAAGATGATGAAGAAGAAAAGGATAGCATTTTGAGTGGGTAGATAAAACAGTTCCTATTATACTGTAATACATTGGCTAAAAGTCAGAGATGTTTCTTTCTTGAAAGAGTCGTTGACATTTCCATAGTAAGCCTAAAAGATTTGTAATCAAGACATGACTTTGGTTTCCCATGACTTGTTAGAGGTTAAATATTAATATATTATTATCAATGCAAATTAGGGATTATTTTTTATTACCTTCTCATACGCTTTTCAACAGTCAGTATAGTCTGTCCAAGCAAAGAAGACATTCTGGCAAGATGGGAAAATAACTCCAGCTCTATCAATATTGGTTCAATAATCATCAATTTTGTCCAAAATTGTAGGAAACATTCTGATCTACAATTTGAAACCAAATTTATATTTTTCGAACCAATATTGATCGATGACTCCATTTTCTCATCTTGCAAGAATGGCTTCTTTGCTTGGACAGATCATATAAATTTGTAGAGGTATCGTTCTGTAAGAAATCCAGTTGTATAGTCTGTCCTAGCAAAGAAGACCCTCTGGCAAGATGGGAAAACGACTCCAGCTTGGTCAATATTTGTTCAAGAATTATAAATCTGGTTCTAATAGTAAAACAAATTAACTCCTTCAATTTGAGATCAAATTGACAATTTTCGATGCAATATTGACCGAGCTTGAGTCATTTCCCTACCTTGCCAGAAGGTCTTCTTTGCTTGGGCAGACTAATCTATACTATACATCATAAATTTTTAAAAAGATGTTTATGATAACTATTCTTTGTTTAACGAATAGAGTTTTAGTGATTAGAGTTTTTCAAACGAATAAAATTAATTTTTGAAATTTGTCACCCGGTACTTTAGGAATATTATCATTAACACAAGACAAGCTTTGAAAATACAGTATTTAGAAAAATATTGGTGTATTATTGGTGTTGAACCAAATATTGGTATATTTTGTGCTAAGAACAAAAAAAAATGGAGTTCAAACTAAGTTTAAGTTGTTTTCTCCTTCTTACTTTTCTTATTTTCTCCTCCTCTTCTTCTTCTTCTTTTCTTCTCCTCTCTCTCTTCTTCTTCTTCTTCTTCTCTTCTTCTTCTTCTTCTTCTTCTTCTTCTTCTTCTCCTTCCTCTTCTTCTTCTCTTCTTCTTTCTTCTTCTTCTTCTTCTCCTCCTTCTTTTCCTCCTCTTTTCTTCTCCTCCTCCTCTTCTTCTTCTCCTTCTTTTCTTCTTCTTCTCTTCTCCTCCTTCTTTTCTTCTTCTTTTTTCTTTTCCTTCTTCTTCTTCTTCTTCTCCTCCTTCTTCTTCTTTTCCTCCTCTTCTTCTTCTCCTTCTTCTTCTTCTTTCTTCTTCTCCTTCTTCTTCCTCTCTTCTTCTTCTCCTCCTCCTTCTTCTTCTCCTTCTTTCTCTTCTCCTCTTCTTCTTCTCCTCCTCCTCTTCTTCCTCCTTCTTCTTCTTCTTCTCCTCCTCTTCTTCTCCTCCTTCTTCTTCTTCTTCTTCTTCTCCTTCTTTCTTCTTCTTCTTCTTCTCCTTCTTTCCTCCTCTTCTTTCTTCTCCTCCTCTTCTTCTCCTTCTTTTCTTCTTCTTCTTCCTTCTTTTCCTCTCTTTTCTTCTCTCCTCCTCTTCTTCTTCTCCTTCTTTTCTTCTTCTTCTTCTTCTTTTCTCCTCCTCCTCCTCCTCCTTCTCCTCATTCTACTTGCTCTGCCGCCTTCCATTGATTAATACTCATTCAAGTCAAGAATTCAATTACAATTCCAAGGACCTCCTCTTGTATTAGTTATTAGTCCTTTGTAATGCCATCCACGGGTTATTCATTATAACTGTATTTTAAAAGCATGTATAGTAATAGTAGGCTCGCAGCCTATGTATAGTAAAGTCTGGTTGAGCAAAGAAGATCCTCTGGCAAGGTGGGAAATTGACTCCAGCTCGGTGAAAATTAGCTCAAAAATAATAAATTTGGTCTCAAATTGTAGAAAACATTCTGGTCTACAATTTAAGACCAAATTTACAAGTTTTTAATGAAAATTGACTGAGCTAGAGTCATTTTTCTATCTTGTACGAATGTCTTTTTTGCTCGACCAGACTGACTAAATCAATTGCTATGTATATCATGTTCTATACACAGCTACATCATTTTGAAAGCTAATTTGCAATCTATTGTCTGTCCAAGCAAAGAAGACATTCTGGCAAGATGGGAAAATGACTCCAGCTTGGTCAATATTGGTTTGAAAACTATAAATTTGGTCTCAAATTGTAGGAAACATTCTGCTCTTCAATTTAAGACCGAATTTGTAAGTTTAGAATCAATATTGACCGATCTGGAGTCATTTCCCCATCTTGCCAGAAAGTCTTCTTTTCACGACTTTATCAATTGCTATTTATATCATGTTCTAAACACAGATATAATTTGCAAGCAACATCAATGGAATAATATTGAGAAATGCAGATGTAATACTGGGAAATCCACAATAGGCTGGCTTCATTCAAATCACGACTGGTTGTCTATCAAATTAAATTCGGCGCTTTTGTCAAAGTATAAACAGAGAGAGTGAGTGAGAGAGAGAGAGAGAGAGAGAGAGTGAGTGAGTGATTCAGATTCAGATTCAGATTCAATCACTTTATTCATGTAGATTACATAATACAATAATTCGAATCCTATGCTATAAGAATAAAAATAAATGAAAGTTACACTAATTACATTATGGTTTGCATAAGTTGGCTAATTATAAACTATGAAAACTTGCGAAATGAGACAGATGTAGGATTCAATAAGCTAACGGTAATATAAATTTGTGCTGTATCTACATAAAATGGCGGAGTTTAGACATATAAATGTCCATTCTTGGAGAGGGATGTTCAAAGACATCTCTCCCATTAACACTCAACCATGGTGAGTGTGAGAGAGAGAGAGAGAGTGTGAGAGAGATAGTGGGAGAGTGGGATGTAGGCGGAGAGAGAGAGTGGAAAAGACCAAGAGAGAGCGACTGAGTAAGTGTGTGAGAGAGAAGAACTGATAAGGATGTTGCTCTCTCAAGAATAATTATTCATAACTTTATATAACTCTATTTCTACATAATACAGATCAATTATAAACGGTTATATGTCTGCTCCTTGTACGCTCCAACAGCTGATGTCAATTAGAGTTGTCATTTAGCTATGCCTAGATGATTTTTCTCAAATCAAAAGAGACAATAATTTATGCTGTACATATCTACACACTAACCGGCAGGCTCGCTTCGCTCGCCTGCAAAACCTCTGTCAGTGTCAGCTGAGACAAACAAAAATTCCATTCGAATGAATTGGCTTTGATCATCATATCACTTTTTTCAGAAATCGTTCTGGATTAGTTGTTCTATTACCTCAGCTCAACCTGGGTATATGATTTAAACGTATTTAATTCACTAGTTTTCATGAAAAAAACCGTGCAGTGATTCCAAAGAAAGGTAAACCTTATTGTAACAGGCGTTACCTCGGAAGGGTTTCGAAATTTATTGAACACATTTCTAGGCCTAATCTGAACCTGTTTAACAAATTTAAACATTTTCTACCTATTGGTTCTCAAAAAATCTAAAAGAATCCCGACTAATAATGAAACGTTAATTACTGTATTGAGCGTAACCTTCAGAAGTATATCGGACTTAGTTTGAAACACGATCTTCCAAATTAGTTCATCTATAATTTCGCTGAACCTTTGAATTTACAGTGAAGATTGGTCGTATCAAGGTGGAAGATATGTATAATTAAATAGTAGTTTATCTACGGGCGTATTGAAAAATTCCTATTTCAGTTTTACAATTGAAATCGAAATGACTATCATTTCAAAACTGAATCTCAGAACCGTGTCGTAATGAACGCTTTACGATACAGTCCAAATTCCACTTTATGATACATTCCTTGTTTCGTTTTGAAATCAGGTGATAAAAAGTAAACAGTGTTCAACTAAACTCAAAATCAAAACTGAAACTGGGATTGAGTAGCCTACCAGTATTTTGTTGTCAATATTTCAATTTATGTATTTGAATATCTAACTAATTTAAATAGTCCAAAGTTTAAATAGTTAAATATACTTATAACTTTGTTAGTGAATATGTTAATAACTTTCACTTTTACAACAACACTCACTATTTTGTTGCTTGTTGAATGCGTTTTGTGGTTCTGACTGATATGTTATTTTTAACATATTTAACAAGTAATAAGTTGATTATCATAACAGTTCAAGTAGGATGAAGACAAAAGAAGTTAAATAAACGACGGTATGTTGATTTTTATAATAGCATACACTCACAGATAGCTTGATACAGGTCTGATACTGATAACTACACTGGTGGTCGTAGATAATATAGTGTATGCAACGGTTGTATTAGGCCTTTATAGCATTCGTAAGATATTTAGAGCACTCGCTTCGCTCGTGGCTCTAACTTACATCTCACCTCATGCTATAAAGGCTCCCATTATACAACCGTTGCATAAATACATTTATGATGTTATAATTGAAATACATTTGCCCATCACTGGCGGCTCGTACCCACGAAACAGGTGAATTGCTGTATAGTAAAAGATAAGGGCACTTCACGTGGGCACGACCCGTCACTGACTGTAGTAGAAATGGAGAAGATGTTTGCAGGAACAGTATTTCCATAATTTGAGAAGCATATAATGTTAGTTACTTTTGAAATCTAGATATCAGCTTTACTAGCTAGTATCTCTGTATTCTCTTATAGAAATTAGTTCGAATTACATTCAAGATTCACTATAGCCATGGGTACTTACCGATTTTGTTTCATGGTCTGCTTTCACTTTCAACATCACGATTTTCTACTAGTTCCTTGATTTCTTGTTCTTTTATTCTGTTCTCTTTCTTTCTTCTTCTCGTTTTTTTATTGAGATCTTTGTCTCCTGTTTATCTCTATCTCATTCTTGATTCTATGAGACTAACTTCTATAGCTTCTTCACCTCCTTCTTCTTCTTGATTTTTCTTCTTCTTCTTCTTCTTCTCCTCCTTCTTCTCCTTCTTCTCCTTCTTCTTCTTAATTTTTCTTCTTTTTTTCTTCTTCTTATTCTTCTTCCTCCTCCTCCTCCTCCTCTTATTCTTAATTTTTCTTCTTCTTTTCCTTCCCCCTCTTCTTCTTCTTCTCCTTCTTCTTCTTCTTCTTCTCCTTCTTCCTCCTCCTCCTCCTCTTCTTCTTCTTCTTAATTTTTTTATTATTTTCTTCTACTTTTCCTTTCCCCTCTTCTTCTTCTTCTCCTTCTTCTTCTTCTTCTTCTCCTTCTTCTTCTTCTTCTCCTTCTTCTTCCTCCTCCTCCTTCTCCTCCTCGTCCTCCTCCTCTTCTTCTTCTTCCTAATTATTTTTATTATTTTCTTCTTCTTTTCCTTTCCCCTCTTCTTCTCCTTTTCCTTCCCCCTCTTCTTCTTCTTCTTCTTCTTTTCCTTCTTGTCATTCTTCTCCTCCTCCTATTCGTCTTCCTTATCTTCGTTCTCGTCCTTCTCCTCCTCCTTCTTCATCACCTCTCCTTCTTCATCTTCCTCCTTCTTTATCTTCCTCCTCTTCATCTTCCTCCACGAGTCCTGTTACTTTTTCTCTTTCTCCTAATCTTTTTTCTTCCTTCGCTCCCACTCGTCTACTACTTTTTTCAATCATATTTCTCCTTCTTTCATCATTCATCATCATCATCTTTTATTATTACAGTAGAACGCCGATTATCCGAACGACGATCAACCGAATTGCTAATTATCCGAATCGGTCTTAAGCTTAGGAATAAATTAAAACGCTGGAGTAGGAATCGTAAACGCTGGTTTTACGACCTGAATAAAACTTCTCTTACTTTTTTCGAATTGTACTTATTGTACTGTAGTTTAGTACAGTACTTGCTTTGCTTTTTATATTAAAGTAACATCACTACTCTGTACTTTTCAAATGTAATAACGTTTATTCCAATTTCAACACATATCCAATTATCCGAATTGACCCCGGTCCCAATTACTTCGGATAATCGGCGTTCTACTGTATCATAATTTATCATCCTGCTTTCCTCTTTCTTCTTTCTATACCCCTAATCCTCCTCCTCCTCCTCCTCCTCCTCCTTTTCTTCCTCCTCAACTTTATCTTCATACCCTAATTCATCAAATTTCATTCAATTACTAAGCCGTATTATTTATTTCTCATACCAACAATAATAATTCTCTTTCTAAAATTCGGTTCACTTTCACAAAAAAGTCGATTAATAATAGAATATAAATTTTAACAGGTGTCTGCTATAAAGGTCTTGGCATTTTTCTTCTTCTTCTCCATCTCCTCTTCCTACTCCTCCTCCTACTCCCCCTCCTACTCCCTCTCCTCCTCCTACTCCTACTCCTCCTCCTCCTCCTCCTCCTCCTCCACCACTCCTCCTCTTATATTTTTGTCCGCCACAGAATTCTCAGTGCTTGATGGAGTATGAAATCGTAGTTTATTGGATGAAGGGTTCTTATTTTCCTCTAATATCTTTCGAATTAATCGTAATTTATCAGATTCACGCTGGTTTATTTCCAATTTGTTCAAGTTTTTTGTATGCTAGATTTTTCTTGTTCTTTCACTTCATCTTATTAAGGCTAGATCCTTTTCCATTCAAATATTGTTATTTTTTCAATTAGAATAGAATTGAATGAATTCTCAATGTTTTTGACATGGCGAAGTTTCGGCAGTAATGTCCACTCTATCACTTAACGTCGTTCAAACTTCATTTCTCTTTGAATTGGATAATTCTTTACATAAAACACACTCTGTTTAGTAAATTCAATAATCTTTTTTGGTGTTTTTGGGTAATTCTTCATACACTACTTGGTTTGGGATTTATTTGCCAACATTTTTTAAACCATGTAAAATAAGTAAAATTGTGACCTAGATTTTCCTGAAAAATACTGAAAAATGAGATCCATGTATGGTGCATTTATAGCTGAAAAGCTGGGTGGAAGAAAGTATTCTTCTTCTTCTTCTTCTTCTTCTTCTTCTTCTTCTTCTTCTTCTTCTTTTTTTTCTTCATCTTCTTCTTCTTCTCCTTCCAACTTCTTCTTCTTTTTCTTCTTCTTCTCCTCCTTCTTTTTCTTCTTCTACTTCTTTTTTTTTCTTTTTTCTTCTTCTTCTTCTTCTTCTTCTTCTGCTTCTTCTTCTTCTTTTTCTGCTTCTTCTTCTTCTTCTTTTTCTTTTTCTTCTTCTGCTTCTTCGTCTTCTTCTTCTTCTCCTCCTTCTTTTTCTTCTTCTACTTCTTATTTTTCTTCTTCTTTTTCTTCTTCTTCTTCTTCTTCTTCTTCTTCTTCTTCTTCTTCTTTTTCTTCTTCTACTTCTTATTTTTTTCTTCTTCTTCTTCTTCTTCTGCTTCTTCTTCTTCTGCTTCCTCTTCTTCTTCTTCTTCTTCTTCTTCTTCTTCTTCTCCATCTTCTTCTTCTTCTTCTTCTCCTCCATCATCTTCTTCTTCTTCTTCTTCTTCTTCTTTCTCTTCTCCTCCATCTTCTTCTTCTTCTTCTTCTTCTTCTTCTTCTTCTTCTTCTTCTTCTTCTTCTTCTTCTTCTTCTTGTGATTTAGCTATGCCTAAATGATATTTTTGAAATCAAAACAGACAATAGATGCTTTACATCAGCTGTTAGTGGGTTACATCACGTACAAGAGACAGATAAAAACATTTTGGCGTTACTATAAGGTTTTTTTATTACTGGGATTTACCAATGTTATGTAGAATATAGGCCTACTATACTACAGCTGCTATAATATATACTATATATATTTATTATCCCTGTAACACTATGGGAATTCTAAACAATTCATTCATAAAGTTACTGGAACAGGTTTACAAGCTCTACACTGCATAGTTTAGATTGTAAAATAATCTACTAACGTCTAGGTTGTCCAAGCAAAGAAGACATTCTGGCAAGATGGGACAATGACTTCAGCTCGGTCAATATTGGTTCAATAATAACAAATTTCATCTCAAATTGTAGAAAACATTCTGCTTTACAATTTAAGAACAAATTTAGAATTTTTGAACCATTATTGACCGATCTGGAGTCATTTTCCCATCTTGCCAGAGTGTTTTCTTTGCTTGGACAGACTATACTAGACATTGTTAGAGTGAAAGTTATAGTCTGTCCAAGCAAAGAAGACCCTCTGGAAAGATGGAAAAATGACTCCAGCTTGGTCAATATTGTTTCACAAATTATTAATATGATCTCAAATTGTAGGAAACAATTTGATCTACTGTTAAGACCACATTTATAATTATTGAACAAATATTGTTTAAGCTGGAGTCATTCTCTCATCTTGCCAGAGGGTCTTCTTTGCTTGGACGGACTATACCAGCTGTTTCTATAATGATTATTAATGTCTATGCTCCTCGACATAGCTAGAATTCCTGTGAATGAAATTTAAATCAACTATAGTCTGGTCGATCAAAGAAGACGTTCTGGCAAGATGGGAAATGACTCCACCTCAGTCCATATTGATTTAAAAATTATGAATCTGATCTCAAATTGTAGTTTCCCACAATGTAAGACCGAATGTATAGTTTTTGCACCATTATTGACATAGCTGGAGTCAGTTTCCCATCTTGTCAGAATGTCTTCTTTGATCGACCAGACTATTAAATACTTATCAGATTGGATTGCATAAATTTTATCTGGAGGGAAACATTAGTGTATTTGATAAAAAAGAGAATTAAAATTTATCAATGATACGATATAATACTGAACTTCCATTAATGATACAATACCCTTTCTTATGGTCTGTGATATTTCAATTATATTACATTGAAAATATCATAATTATTTCAGAAAATGACTCCAGCTCGGTCAATATTGGTTCAAAAAATATAAATTTGATCTCAAATTGTAGATTAGAATGGTACCTAGGATTGAGACCAAATCAATAATTTGAATGGGAATGGGAAAATGACTCCAGCTCGGTCAATATTGGTTCAAAAAATATAATTTTGATCACAAATTGTAGATTAGAACGGTACCTAAAATTAAGACCAAATCAATAATTTGAATGGGAATGGGAAAATGACTTCAGCTCGGTCAGTATTGGTTTAAAAAATATAAATTTGATCTCAAATTGTAGATTAGAATGTTACCTAGGATTGAGACCAAATCAATAATTTGAATGGGAATGGGAAAATGACTCCAGCTCGCTCAATATTGGTTTAAAAAATATAAATTTGATCTCAAATTGTAGATTAGAATGGTACCTAAAATTAAGACCAAATCAATAATTTGAATGGGAATGGGAAAATGACTCCAGCTCGGTCAATATTGGTTCAAAAAATATAAAATTTGATCTCAAATTGTAGATTAGAATGTTACCTAGGATTGAGACCAAATCAATAATTTGAATAGGAATGGTAAAATGACTCCAGCTCGATCAATATTGGTTCAAAAAATATAAATTTGATCTCAAATTGTAGATTAGAATGGTACCTAAAATCAAGACCAAATCAATAATTTGAATGGGAATGGGAAAATGACTCCAGCTCGGTCAATATTGGTTCAAAAAATATAAATTTGATCTCAAATTGTAGATTAGAATGTTACCTAGAATTAAGGCCAAATCAATAATTTTTGAACCAATATTTACCGAGCTGGAGTCATTTTCCCATCTTGCCAGAGAGTCTTCTTTGCTTGGACAGACTATAGAAAATAGGAGTACAAAGAGAATAATATAAACAATAAATTGGGATCATATGCCGTGGGTTATCATTGTCATTTAGCTGTGCCTAGATGATGTTTTTGAAATCTTAAGATATAATAGATGCTTTGAATCAGCTGTTAGTAGGTTACATCACGTACAAGGGACAGACGAAACCGCCTAACTAAATGGCGACAGCAATAATTATAGATGCTTAGAGCTCCACCCAATTTCTAAATTATGTATAGTCTTTCCAAAAAAAGACCCTCTGGCAAGATAAGAAAACGACTCCAGCTCGGTCATTATTGGTTCAAAAATTATTGATTTGGTTTCAAATAATTGTAGATCAGAATGTTTCCCAGAATTGAGACCAGATCAATAATTTTTGAATCAATATTGATTGAGCTGGAGTAATTTTCTCATCTTGCCAGAGGGTCTTCTTTGCTTGGATAGATTCTACTTACATCATCAAAACAAAGGAATATTGGATAATTCAAAGTACAATAATTATAATCTAGAGCGAAATATGATGCATTTTTGCAGTGAATTCCATGTATATTAGTTTCAGTGAAGCTTCAGCTCTCGTATAGGCTACTATGAGAAACCGCAATCTCTTATCAGCTCCGTCACTTCCTATGGTCTAAGATAAGAGACCAAACCCAACATTCTAACAGGAAGATATAGTATGACCAAGCAAAGAAGACCCTCTGGCAAGATAGGAAAATGACTCCAGCTTGGTCAATATTTGTTCGAAAATTTTAAATGTGGTCTGGGTAGTAGATCAAATTGTTACCCACAATTTGAGATGAAATTGATAATTTTTAATCCAATATTGAACGAGCTTGAGTCATTCTCCCATCTTGACAGAGGGTCTTCTTTGCTTGGACAGACTATACAGGGTGTTTCAGGAGGAATGTGCATTACTTCTCAGGCTGATTCCTCACACCAAGCAGACAAAAAAGTTCCATGGGACCAACCCTCAAAAACGCTTTGTTACCGAGATAACAATGGCGGAAAATTGAGGTTTTTCAAACAATATTAATTTTTCTAAATTTTTAGAAGCTTCACTCAGGTTCTAAAATAGTTGATTCCTATGTAAAATTAGCTGAGGAATTCAATGAAACCAGTCTGAAGTCTGTAACTTTAACGGTTATTGAGATAATTGAAACAATGATCAATTATTAAATAAATTAAAATTAAAAAAACTGGATAAGGAATCATAAATTTATGAATGGCAACGATTGTGTAAATCTTACCCAAATCTCAGAAATAGCGATCAAAAATCGCAAAATAGCTACTAAACACAAATTTATCACTTGTGCTATGTTTTGTCGAATTTTGAAAAATCTCAATTTTCCGCCTTTGTTATCTCGGTAACAAAGCGTTTTTGGGGGTTGGTCCCATGGAACTTTTTTGTCTACTTGGTGTAAGGAATAAGCCTGAGAAGTATTGCACATTCCTCCTGAAACACCCTGTATATGTAGCCTATTATTCATTCAAACAAAGAAGAATAAGTATAATAGAAGAAGCACGAAGCCAACGAAAGTCTTTCTTACTATGATACTCGGAAATAAAGCCATAATCGATAATGTGAACAGAAAAATGAAAAGTTGACTTTTAAAGGCTTTTAAAGCCATACGGTAAAAATGAAATTGATATGTCACACTAAGGAATATTTAAAATAACAAAGGAATATTGATAAAAAAGAGGTTGAATTGAATGTGGAGAGGAAGTAGAAGATGAAAGTGAATAGGAAGCCCTCCAAGTGCCCCCTAGAAAAGTAATACTACTACTTTAGGTAGGTTTCCATTACTACAAAATGCACTGGCGGCTCGTACCCACGAAACAGGTGAAGTGCCCGTATCTGTCACTGTACAACACTTCACCTGTTTCGTGGGCACGAGCCGCCAGTGACAGAACGTAGTAAACATGTTGGGCACAATATTCTATTGTGCTATAGATAAATATTCATTATGCTGTAAGAATAGCACAATATTGTATTATAATATTAGATTCTAGCCACCACAACTCTATACACATAACTATATTATAGTTGTTTACTCCGCTATTAGGGCTACTGATGTATAATGAATCTATAAATAGTGAAAATGACTTGAAAAGGATGGTTTTCACTATCTATTGAATTACTATACATTAGTAGCCCTAATAACAGAGTAAACATCCAGGGCAAGGCCCTCGCGTGGTTTTTTGGCGTCCTGTGCGAGATTTTGGCAGGCGCCTCCCCCCCCCCCTCATTACCAGACAAATGCAATCCAACATTATTATAATATATTCAAAGTCAAATGAGATTCAAGCTGCCTTGGATGTTCACATTTTTTTCATAAGCAATCCCAATGTTGCATGTGGTGTGGCAAAAAGGATTATAAGGACTTCCTTATTGTATCCCAACGTATTGTTTCGTATTTTCATCTTAAAATTTTGATTATTGATTTATTTATTTTATTAGTTTGCTTCAAAGCACATGAGGAAGGGAATAATAAATTCTCCACAGGAAAATATTGGGAATCATCATAAATATTCCATTCCACCGGAAATAAAGATGTTTTAACAAAAAATTGGAAACTCGATAACAAGCACATTGAAGATTTCAGCCATTTTCACTGCTCCACCCAACTTTCTTGAATAACATTTAAAATAGTTTCTAATTCAGCCAGCAGATGGCAGTAGCAATAGGGTGACTTGCTTCGACTTCCATTGGACACGCCTCCAAGCTCCGCCTACGATCATCCAGTTGATGGGTGATGTTTCAGATTTGACTTGGACACGCCTTCACGCCCCGCCTGCTCTTTTCTTATTGGTTGGCAGTGTTTCGTGAGTTCTGTCTTGGAAAATGGCTGCTAGCAAGAAAATAATGGATAGTGTATCATCCATGGTGTATAGAATAATTTACAGTATTTTCAAACAATTCTTATAGATGACTCCAAAAATTTGGGCAATTTCGTCTGTCTCTTGTCGTGTAATTTACCAACAGCAGTTGAAGAAGAGAGATAAAAAGAAGAAGTAGAAGAAGAAGAAGAAAGACAATAGAAAGAATAAGCAATAGTAAGAAACGAATGTGAACAATATCACTAGATTGACCACACAAAAATTGAAAGAAGAAGAAGAAGAAAAAAGAAAAAAGAAGAAGAATAAGAATATACCGCTAGAAATTGTAACGAATTACAATTGGAATTGGAGTTGTGTCAGTGAAAGGTAACGCGAAATCCTATAATGTTGCCAATGAAGTTTAATAGGCTACGTGGAGAAATTCAAAATTCGGTTACTTTCAATCTCTCTTATGATGTATAGAGTCTGTCCAAGCAAAGAAGACATTCTGGCAAGATGGGAAAACGAATCCAACTCGATCAATATTGGTTCAAAACTTATAAATCTGGTTTCATATTGTAGGAATCATTTTCATCTACAATTTGAGATCAAATTTATGATTTTTTAATGAATCTTCACTGGATCGGAGTCATTTTCCCATCTTGCCAGAATGTCTTCTTTGCTTGGACAGACTATACTTTCATTATTTCTCTCTTGTGGTGTATGTGAGCTATTTTTTCTCTCATATATGTTTAGTGAGAGTTCAAGAGAAAGGATGAGAAGAAAAGAAAAAGAAGAGGTAGAAGAAGGGGATAAAGGAATGGAGAAGTAAATCAATAAGAAAATGGTGGATAAAAGAAGTAGAAAAAATTTAGCAACTGAAACAGGTATCTCGATTTTTTTATAAATCAGGGCCCTGGCTTATAAACATTTTACAATCCACATTACTCATAATTCGTGAATGTTATTGGTGTTTCTGTCTCATAAACGTTTCCCATAATTTGGAAATTTTACAACCTCAGCTGGCTAGTTGCTATGACATGAAAAACACAAAACTTTGCTCCCAATGCAACGATTTGATGAATAAATTTATTTATTATTATGGATATAAATATCGATTATTATTTTTATTGTGAAATTTGAATAGAAATAATTTTTGTCGCTAAAATAATATCATAACCTACAAATCAAATTGTAATAGTCAGCCATTGATGTACTGCAATATTAGGGCAACAGCTGTTTTTTCCAAAATTTGGAACATTGTAAATCGAACGTTTTATTGGTGAATCTACAATCCCGATCACTTGTTTTTAATCAGAAAAACAAGCTGTGAATCTTTATAAGCCAGGGCCCTGTAGTTGAAAAATGTCTTCCATTTCTATTCAATATTGATAACTACCTCAATATCACCTTTACAACTATTTAACAAGTGAAAGAATATATAGAAAAGATGAATAAAAACAATATAATAGGTAGAAGGATTGATATGATTTTAGTGCAGATAAGATTTAAACGAGAAATAAAATACAGCCGATTATAGTTAATAGAATTTAAGAAATAATTTTTCTAGTATATTTATTCAGATTATTTTAACACAGGAAGTAATCTCGTTGATAGGTGATATTTGAAATGCATTCAAATATGTATGAATGTATCTTTTCCTGTATCTTTGTGTATCAATTTTGGACACTGTATCACAACTACGTATCAGAAATCCTCCGAGTAAAGATGGCTTGTAAGTTATCTGTACATTTCTGAAAAATAAATAAAAATCAAACACCCTTTTTTGAAAACTTTAAAATTATAAAAAAACACATACATGTTTCGGGACATAAGCCCATTCTCAATGTGGATTCTCACATTGAGAATGGGCTTATGTTCCGAAACATGTATGTGTTTTGTTTTTTTATAATTTTAAAGTTTTCAAAAAAGGGTGTTTGATTTTTATTTATTTTTAAATTATTTTAAACAGCCCTAAGTTTTAAAGTTCATTATTCTGTACATTTCTGTATCTAAGATCTCATATTCATTATCGATTTCATTACACGTTGCAATTTTATCTGTATCATACAAAGTTTCGCTTATTATAGTTTTTTAGATTGCATCAGCATTTATTACCGTCCGTAATTATGATTTGTTTCGGATGGACACGTTAAGCCGTCGGTCCCGGCTGTCTCAAAAGCATGATGATGTGATGTCATGTCAAAGGCCCTGGAACTGATCAGGTGCGAACTGAAAACTCTGACACCAGACCTTAGCCAGCAAGGTCACACGGTATTATTATTATTTATCTGTAAATTAATTTATGTGTTTCTATTGTTTCAGATACCATATGACCAGAAAGAGGATTGCTTAGTCAGCTGATCATTGAACTCCATCAAGGCATAATCATGACTTAGTAGGAAGGGGAACTCAGGGAACTCTTCGGAAACCCTGTAAGTATGAACTCTCTCTTTCTCTCTCTCTATCTATCTCTTTCTCTCTCTCTTTCTCTCTCTCTATCTATCTCTTTCTCTCTCTCTCTCTCTCTCTCTCAATCAAGGCCAAGTGTTAATGGAAAGGATATCCTTATTATCCTTTCCCAAGAATGGACATATATATGTCTAAACTTCGCCTTTTCACTTAGATAACTTACACTCCTTATTCATTTTGCAGAACCTCGAATTAAAATTTTGTATAAATTTTGCATTCATTACTTCACCGTTTTATTGTATTTTTACTAGAAGTTTCTATTTTGTGAAATTTATAGGATAATTTTGTCTTACTCATATATTATATTACAATGTAGAATCTAAGCCGAATTTTGTTATCTATTTGAATAAAGTAATCTAATCTAATCTAATCTCTCTCTCTCTCTATCTATCTATCTATCCAACTCTCTCTCTCTCTCTCTCTCACACACACACACATACTCACATACACTTTTCTTCCTTTCTCTATCTTTTCTGATACTCTCTCCTTGTGACTGAATTCCTTTCTCCTAAAATCTATTCGTTTATTTATTGCTATTTAGTACGTGAGGCATGTAAATAGTCTGTCCAAGCTAAGAAGACATTCTGGCAAGATGGGAAAATGACTCCAGCTCGGATAATATTCGTTCAAACATTATTTATTTGGTTTCAAAGTGTAGAAACATTCTGTTCTACAATTTGAGACCAAATTGATAATTTTTGAACGAATATTGACCCAGCTGGAGTCATTTTCTCATCTTGCCAGAGGGTATTCTTTGTTCGAACAGATCATTCCAACCATAAGCTTCTGAATATTTCATGGAGTAATACACGGACGAAATTAATTCAAGGTGTATTCTCATTTGGCATTCAATACTTTAGCACATTATATTACTCAAACATGTCGTGTTATGACAAGTCGATAGTTTAAAGTAATAGAAAGGTCGATGTTTGTGTATCGATAGTTGGAATTGGTGTTTCATTGTCAGTGTTGTTTTAATTGAAATCGGTGTTGTGGTTAAGTGGACATTACTGTCCAAACTTCGCCTTGTCATAAAAATAAAGATGTAGTTTTATTCTATCCTATTCATTTATGTCGTGTTATGACAAGTCGATAGTTTAAAGTAATAGAATAATCGATGTTTGTATATCGATAGTTGAAATTAGTGTTTCATTGGGAGTGTTGTTTTCATTTGTATTTTGGCAAGTCAATATTTGAAAGTACAGTAATATATAGAATGATTCTAAATATATAGACTGGTCGAGCAAAGAACACATTCTGGTAAGATGGGGATATGTTTCCAGCTCGGTCAGTATTGTTTCAAAAATCATTTGGTATCAAATTGTAGAAAGCATTCTGATCTACAATTTGAGACCAAATTTTTTATTTTGTCAAACAATATTGACCATATTGTTGAAGAAGAAGAAGAAGAAGAAGAAGAAGAAGAAGAAGAAGAAGAAGAAGAAGAAGAAGAAGAAGAAGAAGAAGAAGAAGAAGAAGAAGAAGAAGAAGAAGAAGAAGAAGAAGAAGAAGAAGAAGAAGAAGAAGAAGAAGAAGAAGAAGAAGAAGAAGAACAAGTAGTAGAAGAAGAAGAAGAAGAAGAAGAAGAAGAAGAAGAAGAAGAAGAAGAAGAAGAAGAAGAAGAAGAAGAAGAAGAAGAAGAAGAAGAAGAAGAAGAAGAAGAAGAAGAAGAAGAAGAAGAAGAAGAAGAAGAAGAAGAAGAAAGAAGAAGAAGAAGAAGAAGAAGAAGAAGAAGAGGAAGAAGAAGAAGAAGAAGAAGAAGAAGAAGAAGAAGAAGAAGAAGAAGAAGAAGAAGAAGAAGAAGAAGAAGAAGAAGAAGAAGAAGAAGAAGAAGAAGAAGAAGAAGAAGAAGAAGAAGAAGAAGAAGAAGAAGAAGAAGAAGAAGAAGAAGATGAAAAACGTTCATGTATGTCTTCACATAAAGTGTTGAAATGAAACCTGTTATGAAAATTCCTTGTAAAACAGCTGATAAATACATGGGAACAGCTGATTTGCAAACAATATTAACTTCTTGATTGTAAAAACAGTTTTCTAACACGGAAAACAGCGTTTAACCAGACATTTAATCGTAGTTTATTGACCTAATTTCAGTATTTTCTTGTAGCATTCTTTTCATATTTCTCAAGAAATAATCGTGGGAAAACCTGACTATAGTCTGTCCAAGTAAAGAAGACATTCTGGCAAGATGGGAAAATGACTCCAGCTCAATCAATATTGGTTCAAAAATTGAATATGTGGTCTTAAGTTGTAGATCAGAATGGGTACTACAATTTGAGACTAAATGTGAAATTTTTGATCGAATATGATTTTCCCATCTTGCCAGAATGTCTTCTTTGCTTGGACAGATTATACTATTGTAAACAAGGAAATACTGACAGTCTTATATCAAATCCTGTTTGTAATCTACTACTCTTGCTTAATTCATTCTTTTTCTTAGCGATAACTTCTTCTTCTTCTTCTTCTTCTTCTTCTTTTTTATTCTCCTCCTTCATCTTTTTCTGCTTCTGGTTTTGCAACTTTGTTGGTCAAGAGTAAGACAGGACTTAGTCCTAACTTCGCCGTTTCATGGCTAGTAACGGAGTAGTCTTATTTTAGTAGTTATATTAAAAAGTTGTATTTGCTATACATGAATAAAGTTATTCTATCTATCTTCCCGAAATGAAATATCTGCTTATGAATGAACTGCTTTGGTGTGACAATGTTCATAAAATTATCCTAGTTATTCCACTGATTCATCAATGTACAGGAAAACATACTGATCACAGAATAGTTTTACTGAGTATTACTGCATGCATCAGTTAAATTGTCAAGTTACATTAAAGAGTGGATAGATTGTGGCAATTCAGCATGTTTAATTGAAGTTATGGAAATTATTTGCATATCGATTATGTTTAGAGTGGGAAGTAGTAGTCAGCCATTTGCCGAACGGCAGTCATGCCCCATAAGAACAATGTAATTTCTATCAATCTCTTGGAGCAGATAGAGCCTCTATCTATGGACAGAATTTCACGTCCTTTATGTCATTGGAAATGGTATTCAATTCTTCAGGGGCTGTGTTTTCACTCTCTGGCAAGATGGGAAAATGATTCAAGCTCGGTCAATTTTGGTTCAAAGATTATCAATTCTATCTCAAATTGTAGGAACAATTTGATCGACTATTAAGAGCACATTTTTTAATTCTTGAACAAATATTGATCAAGCTGGAGTCATTTTCCCATCTTGTCAGAGGGTCTTCTTTGCTTGGACAGACTATATCATTATCCTTTCCATCAACCAACACAAGCCAAATAGCTCATGGTAGCATCATCACAGTAAACAATTTAGGAGCTTGTTGCATATAGAATATATTCAATTTGATTTTTCCCCATTTGCTATTGAGTGTTGCTCACTTGCTGAGAGTGGTTGCTTTGTGATTGTGGAGTCAATCCATGAACACAGTGGACTGCTGTTATAGTGTGTCTAAGCACCCTCTGCAAGTTACATTAAAGAGTGGATAGATTGTGGCAATTCAGCATGTTTAATTGAAGTTATGGAAATTATTTGCATATCGATTATGTTTAGAGTGGGAAGTAGTAGTCAGCCATTTGCCGAACGGCAGTCATGCCCCATAAGAACAATGTAATTTCTATCAATCTCTTGGAGCAGATAGAGCCTCTATCTATGGACAGAATTTCACGTCCTTTATGTCATTGGAAATGGTATTCAATTCTTCAGGGGCTGTGTTTTCACTCTCTGGCAAGATGAGAAAATGATTCCAGCTTGGTCAATATTGGTTCAAAAATTATCGATGTGGTCTCAAACATAGGAAACATTCTGATCTACAATTTCAGACCAGATCAATAATTTTTGAACCAATATTGACCAAGCTGGAGTAGTTTTCTCATCTTGCCAGAGGGTCTCCTTTCTTTGGATAGATAAGTAACTAGTTTCTGATTAAATACATATTGGGAAGATGGAACCTACCTGTGAAGCCACACCATTTATAGCCACACACATATTTCTCCACCTATTTGAAAAATGTCTGGTGATTCTGTTGAAAGGTTTCATTTTTCTCTGTCAACAGGTACACAATGAAATGGCCCGCTTGATGAACGATAACTCAGCTGGCCATCCTGTCGCTTCCTCAGCTGCCTCAACCTCAAATGCCAGCTCCTCATCCTCACCAACTGCCTCACGCAAGTCAAGCATGGCCACTGAGGAGGCCAACAACACCTCATCAAAACGCATCAATTTGCAGCGCACTCCCTCATCAAAACTCAGAGGCAAAACAGTTTCACCACCCAGGAAACCCAGTTTCAAATTGCGTGAAATCCGCCCTGGAGGACCAAAAAACACTGGTGGTTATCGTGCGACAAAAGTAACAGTGCCGTCAAACAGTGTCGCACTGTTGGCCAGCCATTTCAATGCAGTTGTTGTGCATAATGATACAGAAGGGAGAAAGTTGTTGAAGAAGTTGAACAGTCAGAAACAGATCCATGTGAGTGCATCAGCAATTGAGGGTTGTGTGAAAGCAACCATCAAGAAGTTTGAGACTGGTGATGTGGATAAAAGTGATGTTCTGAAGAAGAACAGTAAAGGTGATAGTTTGCATCAAAATGATGCCTCACAACATACTAAAAGGTACAATGTTCAGGGAAATGTTTTTGGTATGCATCAAAATGATATAAAACATCAAACAAATGGACATCATGTAGCCGTCATTCAACAAAATAGTTCAGTTAGCCATAACCAACAACCAGAACGTCCAAAGTTTGTAGTAGTGCGCAAAAACTCCTCAATATCAAAATTCTCCAGAAAATCATCAGTGAAAAACAGCTCAACCTCAACACAAAACTCACGTTTGTCTAGTATTGAGTCAAAAGATGCACTATTAAGAAGTGGGAGTACTGTAAGTAGTGCCAGTTCCAGTCCAGTTAAAGTTTTGAGAAAGCTTTCAAACCCACCCAAGCTCACACCTAAACCATTGATAAACCAAAGAACAATATTATTGAAACCGGTTTTGGCCAAATGTCCCCAAAGTACGAGGAGCAAAGATTATGGTGATAGTAGTAAGTTGAACAGAAATGAGTCAAAACGTACTGTACCGTCTAGTACTGTAACAAATGATGGATCATCCAGAACAGTTGTCAGGAAGAATAGCAGTGATAGTGTTTTTTGCAGTGATGAAGAAACTGGTAAATCCTCTGATGATGTGCCCAAAACAGTGAAAAAAATCTGGAGAAGGTATCAAGTCACAAATACACGCTCAATCAGTAGTATAGCCAGGGATTTTGTCAATAGTGATAGTTCTATTGATGGATCTGTTGTACAAACTTTGAGAAATGCTGGAGAAAATGAGAAATCCCTGGAGGAAAATTGTGTGAAACAACCAGAGGTTGTCAAGGAAAAAGTTGAGAAATGTGAAGGTTGCAACACCATGGGGAAACCTGATTTTGGAAAAATTAATCATAGTAAAACATGTGATGTACAACGTAGACTACACCATAACAATGATGACGCCAAAGTCAAGAAAGAAGGTTTCAGAAAGTATTTGGTGAAAAGTGAACATATTGTGGCGGTGCAGAATGAATTAATGGCAACCAACAAAGCAAAAGAATCGAAAAATGATGTGGATACAGGTAAAGAACACAAAAGTAAAAAAATAACGTTGAAAAAAGATGTATATTCAGGTAAGGAACATAAACGTTATGGTAGGATTATTGTAAGTGATGCAAAAGTATTGAAATCTCTAGTCAATGAACATGTGAATGTCAATGAAGAAGATAGCACACTTCTGAATAAGGGTAGTGTAAATTCCAAACCTGTGTTGGATCACGTTGAAGATGATTTTGAAGTTGACAAGGAAAATCTACTCTTCAATCAAACTAAGAAGGAGTCAGATAATGAAGACAATTGTGGAATCAATAAGGAAAATCTGAACATCTCAAACTCTGTTCTAGATGATGTAGTAGATGGTTTGATAGTTGACAAAGAAAACATGAATTGCAAAAGTGCCAATCAATCTACCTGTGCCAAAAATGTTCCCAATGAAGATAGAAACAGTGCTTTAACAAAATCACAAGCTGTGAAACCTAAATTACAGCCAAAACCCTCCAAACTACCAGATAGTAGGAGGAAAGTACAGATAATCAGTAGGGTAATCACTAGTCCAGCAAAAAGTAAACCCATTTCAACCTTTGGTTTGTCCATTCCTAAAGACCAGAGCATTCTTGAAAGTGCACTGAATGGTATGCTATCAAAAGATGAGAATGGAGGTGTAAAAGAGAATAATGAAGTCAAAAATAGGGCAATTCAAAAAGATTTGGTGAAACCAAACCGGTCATTTCTTTGGAACACTTTGAAGGATAAGGAATCAACCCAGAATCATGTTGTTTCAAAGGATAAAAAGGAAAACGACATTTTCCAAGATCCTGGGAAAAACATCATTCCCATAACTGCAGATTCTAAGAAGAATGAGGATGAAAACCCAGTTGAAACCAAATTGAAATCTAAAGATGTTCTTGATGTTGAAACTGAATTAAGATCCAAAGAGGTTGTAACCAAATTAAAACCTAAAGATGTTGCAAATGCAACAAACACCCTGGATGCCAAAGTAAAGAACACCTCATTTTTATTCCGCAAAACAATCAAATCTCTCCCTGCCAATGATAATCTTGATGAACCCATCTACATGAATGGTCAGGTAGCTTTGAGTACATCTGACATTGATAGCCGGTTGAAAGAATCTGAGATGGTCAGCAATTTCAGGAGTATGATCAATTTTGATAGCGCCTTAGGTAGGGCAAAAACCAAAGAAAATCAAATAATTGCTTCAACAAAAAATGTTGGAGATAAAACTACACTTGTTTCTGATAAGAATGTTGAGAAGTTTGTGGTAGAAAATGGTGATATCAAATCTGTAATTCCCAAAACCGCAACCAAGAATGGGGTCAACAAATTGGAAACCATCAAAACCATTGAGGAAACCAACTCTGAGGTGTATGAAGAGTTTGGAAACAGTGACAGTGAAGGTACAATTTATGAAGATGTTGACTCCGGAACTTCTCCAGATCAGTCTCAGGGCTTCAAATACATGAATGTGTACATTGCTGAGGCAAGGAACAATAACATCATTGAAACCATCAACCAGGTGATGATAGTTCAACAAACAACTGGGTATGAAGAGATTGAGAGGATTGATGAGGATATGGGATCAAACATTGAGAAATGTCTCTTGGGTGATGGGAAAGTTGATCCCAAGAAAAGTTCTGCAGAAGACTATTCTGGGTCAAAATCAAGTTATGCCTACATTGATCCTAATCCCAGCCCTGATCCCAAAAAAGATTCTGGAGATTATTCAGGTTCAAAATCGAGTTACGCCTATATTGATCCTGGTTCTGCAGACGTTCTAGCTGTGCAATTGGATGTTCCCAATGGGAAAAAGATGGCAGATGATACGTATGCATCAATTTCCGGGGAAGATTTCAGTGAGAACATTTATGATGACATCATACATTTGAAGCCCAAGGTGCTGTTGACTGAGGGTGATTCCTGTCATTATGAATGTATCTATCAGTCTGAGTTGGCCGGCTCTTCAGATAGTTCCTGTGATCAGAGCAATAGTCTGTATGGAGTGGTGCCTGGACGACAGTTGTCACAGAGTTCTGTGGGTGAGTTGAGTTGTCTATTATCTTGTTATATATTCATAATGCAGTAGAGTCTTGCTTGAAATAGGTTTTCATTACTACAAAAGTTGCATGAGAACATGATGCAATAAAAACATGGCCTAAGATTCAATAAAAATAAGGAGTTGTAAGAAGCAATGCACACTGGTCAGCTAATTTTGGATTTGTGTTGTTCCATATAATTACGTGTTCCTATTGCATTTTGTGCCTTTCAGGTTTTGTATAGTCTGTCCAAGCAAAGAAGATCCTCTGGCAAGATGGGAAAATGAAACCAGCTCGGTCAATATTGATTCAAAAATTATCAATTTGATTTCAAATTGTAGGAAACAATTTGATCTATACCACATTTATAGCTCTTGATCAAATATTGACCAAGCTGGAGTCATTTTCTCATCTTGCCAGAGGGTCTTCTTTGCTTGGACAGACTATAATACATTACTAATAGAGTATAATAACTTCTATAATACATATAACTTCAGCTAGATGATGAATAAGATCAAATTAAAAACAATTTTTTTTTATATCTTCTTTTGTCTTCATCCTACTTGAACTTTTGATAGTAAGCTTGAAAACTTAGTAGATACTAATGAATTTCACTTTTACATCAGTACTCACGATTTTGATGCTTGTCGGATGCGTTTTGTGGCACTGAGCCACATCTTCAGCATACTAGATACTTTTAGAGTAACTAGATACTTTTTTTAATGGTGTTTTACTACTCACAAAAATCAAGAAGCTTTTGTATGTGGATCAACTTCAATGTCATTTGTAGGCCTAGGAATTTGAGAATGAGATAATATATTAACTTCAGAAAAGTGTGCTGACCACTCTTTTTGCATATTTTCAGGAGTTTATCAACTGCATGAACCCAGAGCAAATACTTCAGAGACTAGTGATGAGTGGATAGACCTCGATACTTCTGGAGGGGATGTAGAGATTTACTTGTGAGTATTTATGAAAATTATTTTTCCATTCATAATAAACCAACAATCAGTAAATAATTCGAGTCAGCAAGTTCTACTGAGGCATAGACTTGAGTTTTATAAGAAGAAGCCCACATAGTACTTGGGAGCTAAGTTTTATAACAAGCTCCCAAAAAGTATCCAAGAAGAGCCAAATTCCAATAGATTCAAATTAGAATAAAAAAGATAACTCTTAACAATAGATTGTATCTTATTTTATTATATTATACTCGTAAATTCAAAAGTTGGAATAAAACTTCTATCATAGTCTGTCCAAGCAAAGAAGACATTCTGGCAAGATGTGGAAATAATTCCAGCTCTGTCAATATTGGTTCAGAAATTTTGAAGAAACATTCCGATCTACAATTTGAGACCAAATTTATATCATATGAACCTATACAGTATAGACCGAGGTGGAATCATTTTCCCATCTTGCCAGAATGTCTTATTTTGCTTGTACAGCCTATCCTATACTAGGAATTACAAAAATCGTTCAATAGAAACCTCACTGAAGTTTGGTTCAGATAAACTAAATTTTGTTGAATTGTCAACGTCTGTATGCTCTTATTTATTGCCTGATTGTGGAGGAGGTTCTCAACATTTCTGAAAAAGTGAAAATTTCATGGAATTTTAATTGAATTTATATTTATTATTTTTTTTTTGAAAATCTTCTATTGAATTTCAGGTATGAGAAACGCAACAGACCAAAAGCTAAGTCTTCTTCAGGGAGCTGGTCGCAGAAAGTCAGACGGCAATGGTCTGTTAAACAAGCCGAAAATTCAAGCTGGGGTAAGTCCCAAAATGTTCAAATTATGATTAAAATTATGGAACAGTCCATAGTATGAAAGTCCAAAGTCCAAAAGTGGAAGATAGTGGTCAGTCAATCAAGCAGGGAATTCAATTTGGGGTAAGTTCAAAAATATGATTTAAAAAGTTTGAAACAGACCATAGTATGAAAGTCCAAAAGTTGAAGTCAGGGATCCATCAAAGGAGCAGAGAGTTCAATTTGGGGTAAGTACAAAAATATGTTTTAAAAAGTTTGGAACAGTTCACAGTATGAAAGTCCAAAGTCCAAAAGTTGGATACAGTGATCCATCAAAGGAGCAGAGAGTTCAATTTGGGGTAAGTTCAAAAATATGATTTAAAAAGTTTGTTGAAAGAAAGTATTAAGTCCAAAAGTTAGAGACAGTGGTCCATCAAAGGAGCAGGGAATTGAATTAGGGGTAAGTCCAATAAAACTGTGCAAATTGAGAATAAAAGTACAAATATACAAAGACAAAATTAGTAAATTCTCAAGTTCAAATGTACAAAAAAGCATTGTTGGGGAGTAGCGCGCTACTTTTTTTAGTTTGTAGTGTAACGACGCTACTTTTTAAAATATTTTAAGTAATATTGTAGTGCCGCTACATTTCAAGAGTATATAGTATGTAGCCTAAATCACACTACTTTTCATTTTCTTTTGGTATAGATTAACTCATATCATCGATAGTACAATGATCGATGAATCGATCAATATAATTATTATTACATAATTCTATTTATTACATATATTATTACGTAATAATTATTCATGTAATAGTAATCTAAAATAAGCTAGAATATTGTTATTTGCCGAATATTCCATCAATTTTACCTCAAAAATGACACACTTTAAATAATTCAAGAAACAGAAGATAAGAGGGAAATAGGTCTGTAATTTTCAAGTAAGTTTTTTGTTTGTTCTGGACTTGTGAATTGGTATGATTACGTTGTAATTGTATGATATGAAAACGTTGAAATAGAATGAGTTAATAAATGAGGTTTATATAAAACTAAATATAATGAGGTTTCAATAAAACTTCATTTTATGCCATGTATTAGTTCTTTCTTATGTAGTTCCATATTTCTCCATTACATTAAGATGCATATTATTATAAATTCTACAATATATGTATGGTCTATATTCACATTTATATTATAAATGGATGTCAATCAATGTATCTAGCCTAAACACATAACTTTTCCCCGTTTTGATGGACATTATTTGCCTAAACCACACGACAAAGACATTCTATCATGACTTTTTGTAAAGTAGTAAAAACGTAGCTAGCTACTTCTTTTTCTGTAGTTGTAGGTAGCTACTTCTTAAAAAAGTAGTTGTAGTGTAGGTTAGCTACTTTTTGAATAAAGTAGTTGCAGTTGTAGCTAACTACTTTTAAAAAGTAGTTTACCCAACACTGCAAAAAAGTACAGAATATCACGGATACTAGAATACAATATGACAGAATGTCATCTTTGCTTGGAAAGATATATTAGTGGGAGAATCTATCCTCTTCATTATTTCAACTGAAATCCTTCTCTTTTTAAAATTAGCAAAGGTTTCAGCCGTTTAGCAAATCGTCACAATTCAGGTCAGTATGTGAAAGAAGATGGAAACGACGAGTTAACGGTAATTTTTTCACACTTTTTAAGCTTTTGTCAAATTTCTTTCATTCGAAATAATTTATTCAAAGCTCGTGCGACTTAAATTTCCAATGTCGAAGTTTACTTTCTATGTAATGGGCGAGAGAAATTTTTCACACAAAAGTTACACTTTTTGAATGCAAATTTGACTTATCTATTCAGATAGTTCTTTTATCACTTCGTACGTCTTTTTCTTCTTCCTCCTCTCCTTCTTCAATGTAGGTACTTATGCTCATTAATCTTTCTTAACGTTTTGTTTTCTTGGGTCTATCGGAGTCGTTGGCTTCTTCTTCTTTATCTGTCTTTATTTCTCTTTCTTCTGAGGGTGATGCCCACTTGGGATCCTAACCTGTTGCTTCTTTTTCTTCTTCTTCTTCTCCTTTTTCCTTCTTGTTCTTATTCTTTTCCCCTTCCTTTTTCACACTATTACTGATGCTCAGCCCTGTAGGAACAATGTAAAATCGGTTCATCTGGGGTCAATCCCTACACGATATTCTCTCAAAGACCGCTAGCTGGCTGACCTGATAGAGCTGTGCATGAATATTACTCATTTGCTAACTTTCAGTTCTCCCTTTTGTTCGCTTTAACGATTTGACGCATATTTGAAATTGCCGCTCCTCACATCATCCAGCTTCCTCCGTCAAGTTGGCTAACCTGCTGATTCCAAACAGATGATTCAATCATTTTTCAAAATGGCGTCCACCTTGTTACGGCCGTGAGAACGGATTTCGGAAAGTGAAAGTTTTCGAACGATTGTTACGTTATTCTCTTGTAATATTTTGTCTGCGGTTACTAGTTTGAAGAAAAGTTCAGTTTTCTACCAAGTTTACCAGGGTTTTCTCTAGTTTTTAATGAAATTTGTGTGTGTAAATCAACAGGTGTTGAGGAACAAAACAAGACCACCGAAAAGTTGAAGATTTGCCGACCTTGATTTTGATTACTACCGTGTTTTGCAATATCTGTATTTAGAACAAGCCAAATTTTTATTGTATTATGTCATTCAATGATCCAATAACCATAGTAAGAACCATAAAAATCGGTTTCCCGAGTTCAGCGTGTGATACCTAATAATTTTCGTGAAATAGTGCGTGATATTAGTGTACAGTGATGAATTTTATCAGTGATATTAGTAGTAGATGTTTAAAATTGATTAGAAATGAGACGAGGTTTAGATGAACGGACGTCTATTGGGAATTTATCAAATACTTCTTCGTCCTCTTCAAATTTTTCCACTTATCCTCGTAGAAGGAGACAATTTGTAGATCAAGGTTTGTTTCGTGGTTTAGTTTTTTGTTTGACAAGGAAGTTGGTTTGAGCTTTAATTGGCCTTGAAAGAATGAGATTTGATCAGTTTTTAGGTTAGGTTTGACACCCACTTGAAATCAATTTAGGATTGATCATTAGAGTTAATTGATAAATTTAACTTGAGTCATTTTTTGTCAGTACGGTACGAAAGAGATGTAACTTATGGCCTTTTAGGTTAGGTCAACTATTATTTAATTTAGATTTGATAATAGCCTAACTCCTTATTAGATTATCCGTTATATTAGCTTGATTACTTTTTTGCGATTCATCTGTATGCTATTAACTTATTTGTACGTGTATCCCATACTTCATACAAACCAAATCGTAGTCTTTAGGCTACGTACCAACTTCCTTTCTACAGTCAAGTTATTTGAAGTGAGATTTCCAATCTACCAACAAATTTTCCAAAAAACCTCTACTGAACCACAGAAACAAGCTTTCTCTAGATTTTTTATATTCCTTTTTTAGTTAGTATCAACTCCAATTCAGTGGTTTATCTAACATGGACGGGAGAACCGGTAGATTTGAACAATTTGAACAAATCTTTAAATTTGTCAGAAACCGAAGGACTAGTATCGCTTAGAAATATCTTGAAATTGTGTCAAAAGTATGAAGCTCAAGAAATTACTGTATTTCTCGGGAAGGAAGGTTCGTATTATTCGTATTTTGATTTTATTTTTTCTTCTTAAGTACTTTTTTAAATTTAAATTTTTGTCTGTTCTCAATATTTTTGTTAATCACTAACTTAATCCAACCAATATCGCCAAAAAGTTGAGCGGTTTCTTCTGCTCCTTTTGCGCTCCAACAGCTGATTTTGTCAGAATTGCAAGTTGTCTATGCCTAGATGATGTTGTATTTGAAATCATTAGATATAATATGTGCTTTAACTTAAATTAGCTGTTTCACCATTACCAACCTCTAGTCTAGTCTGTACAAGCAAAGAATACTTTCTGGTGAGATGGAGAGATGACTCCAGCTTCTTGAATATTGTAATTGTACATCAGAATGTTTCCTACTATTTGAAACACATTAATGAATTTTGTAACGATATTGACCAATCTGGAGTTATTTTCCCATCTTCCCAGAATGTCTTCTTTGCTTGGACAGACTAGACTAGAGGTTGATAATGGTGAAACAACCATAACCGGTAGGCTATCTCGATTTTTCAATATACAGTAAGGTTATCTAAATATTCTAATATCTATTCTAAATTGGTTATTCATTGTTTTCTCTGTTTGGAGGTGGAGATTTGTGTTTTATCATATAAATAAAATTGAGCATAACTTCTACCGTGATATTCTAATCAGAATTAGGAAAGAAGAGGTTTTGCACATCTGTGTATGTGTTTTCAACTGTTAGTGTTATTGTGCCTTCTTGAATAGATAAATAAAAATCAAGTAAGCTACCCTTATAAAAACTTTTTAAAATTATTATCATTGAAAGGGTAGCCTGATTATTAAAGGGTTTTTAAAAGGGTAGTTGATTTTTATTTTCAATTACTGTGTCAAGTTGAAGTGTGAATTTTAATTTTTCAATCACAATAATATCGTTTCCGCAACCACTCAAAAAGTCAAAAATTTTCAGTTTGAAAAGAATTGAATTGTTTCAGTTAAAACATTTAATTTTGAATTAATTGTTGATGAAATAAATATTTTCATGTTTTCTACAGTTGAACACCAAATTTATAACCTTCTAAACAATATTGACCGATTGTGAGTCATTTTCTCATCTTACCAGAATGTCCTCTTTGCTTGGACAGAGTATACCAATGTAACTTATTATATTTTTATTCATTTTCAGATGGTTCATCCGACTTTGAGACCTCCTCCCACCAATACGAAGCCGTCCAAGGTCTATCGCACACGACTTCCTCACATTCTACCACCTCGCATCCACATCCGCCCCCCGCCTCCTTCGACTCGGACTCCTCGTTCGAGGACGACGACGACGAGGAAGGGGCTCCGCCACCGTCGGGTGCCGCCCCTTGGGGCACGGCGCCACAGCAATCCAAGGGCGCCATGTTGAATGAGGGGATCTATGGGTTTATGAAGCAGGCCAGTAAGAGGATGAGGAAGCACTGGTCGTTGGGGAAGAGTTTGAGGAGGATTAAGAAGATGGCATCCGTGGAGGAGCAACGGCAACAAGAAGGTGAGAGTTGAATTGAACAAGAAGTTGGGAATAAGAATAATAATACAGGGTGTTTCAGGAGGAATGTGCAATACTTCTCAGGCTGATTCCTTACACCAAGTAGACAAAAAAGTTCCATGGGACCAACCCCCAAAAACGCTTTGTTACCGAGATAACAATGGCGGAAAATTAAGATATTTAAAAGTATATCAATTTTTCTAATTTTTTAGAGGCTTTAGTGAGGTTCTAAAATAATAAATTCCTATGTAGAATTAGCTGAGAAATTCAATGAAACCAGTTCCAAGTTTGTAACTTTAACGGTTATTGAGATAATTGGAAAAAATATGCTAGAAGATGCCATTCTTCAACAATAAGAGTTATTACTGGATAAGGAATCATAAAATCGTATTTTTTATTAATGGAAGTTGAAGAGAGTCGAATTCTAAAGAAAAAGTTGAATGGCGGCGATTGTGTAAATCTTACCCAAATCTCAGAAATGGCGATCAAAAATCGTAAAATTGACAAAACACAGCTCAAGTGATGAATTTGTGTTTAGTAGCGATTTTCGATCGCTATTTCTGAAATTTGTGATCGAATATTGACCAAGCTGGAGTCATTTTTCCATCTTGCCAAAGGTTCTTCTTTGCTTGGACCAACTATATCATTTGACGCACACATTTTCAATAAGTTTGTTTATCACGCCTCAAGTGATCTAGAATAGGATAGGGTGTTGTAATTCTTGTTCTCTGCGTTTTTCAGAGTTAGATAAGAGAGTTAGAACCCAGTCTTTTTTAACTAATTTTTTTGTGTTTCTCTTGCAGACCCGGTGACTAATGGCTCCAACACTAGTTTGAACAGGAGAAGGTGGTCGTCATTCAAGAGTAAATTCAAGCCCCAACTGTCATCCAGTGGATCTGTCTTTTATCTGGATAAGGAGCAGGGTGACACGCCCGACTGGTGAGTTGATTACTTTCAAGTTTTTTTATTAATTTAAGAGTGGGCAGTAGTAGTCGGCAAACTGCCGAACGGCAAAATCAAGCCCCATTAGAACAATGTAATTTTTATCAATCTCTTGAAGCAGATAGAGCCTCTAATTATGGACAGAATTTCACGTTCTTTATCTCATTGGAAAGAGAATTCAATTGTCCAGGGGTGTGACTTTTTACTTTTTCCAATTTTAGTTCATTTTAATAATCATCGCATAACTATTAAGCCCCATGGGCTGTTTATTTATTTATTCAGTTCTAACAGAAAAAAATCAATTTTCATGGATAATGTTATTGAGTTGACGACATTCATGAATAAAACAAAGTAAATCATTAGTTTTATTACTGTAAATGAATTGATTAAAAATCAATCTTCCTTTTTTCAGCATACCAAACGTTTATTCAGACAAACCTTCTCCTACCACACCTACCCCCGTTACCATAGCAACGGACACGCGTCGCTACAGTATAGCCTCCTCCTCACTGCGTCCCACCAGTCCTCCTCCGCCGCCACCTCCTCAGCATCACTCCACCTCACACCGACAGTCGCTGTGCGAGGAGGTGATCGCCAAGAGAGGAGGGCTGAGGAGTGTAGGAGGAGGTGAGATAAAAAAGTTGGGGGAAGATAGTGAGAGAGGAGTTGAAGGGAGGTTGAGAGGAGGAGGAGGAAGACTTAGTGGAGGAGGAGAAAGACTTGGAGGAGAAGTAGGAGGAGGAGATAGGTTAGGGGGAGAAGGACGATTAGTTGGTAGTGAAAGAAGAGGAGGGGGAGGAGGAAGAGAAAGACTTGGAGGAGGAGTAGAAGTTGAAGGAATATTAGGAGGAGATGTAAGAGGAGGAGGAGGTAGTGATAGAGGAGTACAATATAGTCCTGGTAATGGAGAATATAGTAATAGTTCGTGGACATCTGAAAATGGTGACTCAAGCTGGGATAGAAGAACTTCTGGCATGATGTCTGATCATAGTAAGTCGTAAATTCACTCATTTATGTTTATATATTTATTTATTTTATGATTCAAATTTATTCATGCTTTTTCTTGTTTTTTCTACGTTTCTTGCAGTTTTGAGGTCTAGTGAGACCTCAGTTAGAGATCTAGTTTTTATCTAGTGAGATACAGTATTGAAATAAAATGAGATTGAAACACAAAATAAATCTAGAACGTTTCTTCTTTTCAATTTTTATTAGTTGATGTAAAAAATGAAGTTTATATTCACACTTGAAACCTGAATTATTCACAAATTTTGACTTCTGGAGGAGAAAAACTATTATTATTATTACTAGCGTATGCCATATTTGGTGGTTGGTCCTAAAAGGAAGTTCCACCGGCAAAATAACATCAATAATCATTTATGTTTTTTGTTGTATTTTTGTGTTTTTTTTATAATAATTATTATGTATTCATAGAGAAAAACCAAGAAAAATCAATTAAAAATTTGGAAGTTTGTTTTAAAACTAAATAGAACCTAAAATACGAGTGTAGTCTGCCCAAGCAAAGAAGAACCTCTGGCAAGATGGGAAAATTACTCCAGCTTGGTCAATATTTGTTTAAAAATTATAAATTTGGTCTCAAGTTGTAGAACAGAGTGCTTCCTACATTTTTTGACAAAACTTATAATTTTTCAATCAATATTGACCGAGCTGGAGTCATTCTCCCATCTTGCCAGAATGTCTTCTTTGCTGTCCAAGCAAGAAGACATTAAGACATTTGTCCACACAAAGAAGACATTCTGGCAAGATGGGATAATGACTCCAACTTGGTCAATATTGGTTTGGTCTCAAATTGTAGATCAGAATGTTTTCTTTTATTGAGACCAAATCAATAACTTTTGAACCACTATTCACCGAGCTGGAGTGATTTTTCCATCCTGCCAAAATGTCTTCTGTGCTTGGACAGAGTATAAATTGTGTTTGAGGAGGAATATGCAATACTGATTCCTTACACCAAGTAGAGAAAAGGTTACATGGGACATACCCCCAAAAACGCTTTACAACCGAGATGACAATGACGTATAATAGATATTTTTTAAATATTTTATATAGTTGTGTTGAGCACAGAAGTGCCTCTTGCAAGATGGCGGAGGGAAGTGAGAGTGTAACTACGCATGCGCAGATCTTATTTTTTCTGGTCAAATTCACTTCCGCCAACCTACCGTTTTTACACTAATCATAATCATATTAATCTCACGAATAAAAATATTTTTTTATTCATTCATTTATTTAATTATTGACATGATAGCACAAATCATAGCATAATTAGTACAGAAAAATAGTCTGAGCCTGTATTTCTTCCTAAAGTTAAAACAATTTTCATTTCGACTACTGGCAGCAGTGAATGGCAGCCATGTTGCCAAAGGCTCTTCTGTGCTTGACACAACTATACCTGAATTCTGTTCAATCAATCAATGATAATTATTCAAATTACATTTTGGTGAGTGCAACATGCCCTAAATTGTTCCTCTACAAATTTACACTACACAGTCCAAAACAAGGTTATGTTGAATCTTAAAATAATATTACAAATATGATTTATTATAATATTACAAATATCTGTATACTAATATTACAAATTTACACTCTCAAGCATGCCTAGAAAAGAGGTATCGGCTAAGAAAATGCCTCCTAATTTAGTAATTCTGTTTAAGGTTCAAGTCACGGATCGGATCTTCATTTAAGGTTCGCTGACGAACCTCTCTACCAATTCTACAACGAGACAGTTACCAAAGAAGAGCTCAACAAATGTTATTCGGTGAGAATTAATTGGAAAAATAGTAGAACACATGGAAATAGTCCATTGAAACAATACTCGTATGGCTTTTAACGGTGGGGAGACCCTCACGGGTGGTTTCCATCTCTTGGACAGATACTGGTCACCCATCCAAGAGTAGTTTACAGTGTTTGTCACTCAACTTTACTCACGTCGAGTTTGGTTGCCATGGCGAAATTGTGACACGTTAAAATTTTGTGCTCCATGTTTTTCTTAAATTCAAAAATTTTCGGGTTTCGATTAGTGATTTTGACTTGTGCTTTAGTGCTTTTGGACCTTCTAAATTGAAAATAACCCTTCCGAATCAAAATTAATTGTGAACATGTTCAAGAAATTCAACCATGTTTCCTACTAAACAAGGTTATGTTGGCGAGGTGGAACACCTTTGGGTCTCTCCACCAAATAAAGCCATAAGCTAATAATAATAATTTACTCACGTCACGATCACTAAGAAGCCACCCTCATGGAGTAGACGATACATAGTATAGCCTGTCCAAGCCAAGAAGAGCCTCTGGCAAAATGAGAAAATGACTGCAGCTCGGTCAGTATTGGTTCAATAATCATAGACTTGGTGTCAAATTGTAGAACAGGCTGTTGTCTACAATTTGAGACTAAATCAATATTCTTTGAACCAATATTGATCGAGCTAGAGTCATGTTCTCATCTTGCCAAAGGCTCTTCTTTGCTTGGACAGACTATGCGGTGAGACTTAATGCAACAATCTGTTATCAGCTGCTAGGAAATGGAAATTAATTTGTATTTTCATAATAGACATGATGAAATGGCGCAATGTCTATTTTCCGTTGGGGGGGTGAGTTGTAACGGCGGTTCCAGTTTCCATTGGGCTTTTTTCATGTGTTTTACTCAAATTATTGTAATTCTGCTTAGTCATAGCTATAGTCTGTCGAAGCAAAGAAGACCCTCTGGCAAGATGGGAAAATGACTCCAGCTCGGTCAATATTGGTTCAAAAATTATTAATTTTGTCTCAAATTGTAGATCATAATGTTTCCTACAATTGAGGCCAGATCAATAAGAATTATAAATGTGGTCTTAATAGTAGATGAAATTGTTTCCTACAATTTGAGGTCAAATTGATAATTTTTGAACCATTATTGACCGAGCTGGAGTCATTTTCTTATCTTGCCAGAGGGTATTCTTTGCTTGGACAGACTATAGCCTATAGTTACTTTTCTAGAGCAAAGAAAAGGCCCGGTTTTGGCGAGAATCGAAAAATTCGTTCTATTCCCAAAAACTACTTGTTCAAAAATTATTATTTTTCAGTACAATAATTAAATATTATTGACCGAACGTAAGTGAGGTCTAAATTCATGACGACGATTTTGCATTTCTCTTTATGTTTGTTTGTTTGTTCCGCATTTACGACAAAACGCGGCAATAGATTCTGATGAAATTTGACAGGAATGTTCCTCTTGAAATTGCGCGTCGATGTATATGTAAGGTTTCTTGAAATATTGCATTTTAAGGATAATATGAAAGACAAAGGAATTACCAACATACTAAAATATTAATATATTATACATTCATTATATTATATATTCACACTATAGATTTTTTTGTGAGGGTGATGCCCACATGGGCTCTTGGGCCTGTGCGTGGGTAATGGGAAGGATGATGATGATGAGAGATGAATGGACCTACTGCTTTAGGTGGGTTCCGAACCACCGGGAAGCGATTTTTGAGGCTCATAAATTGAATTCAGAGGAACCGGTCACCATTACAACGGTGATGGTAGAGGCACGTCGCTCATCTAATCTCACCGATTAGACGCTCTTCAATTATTCATGCTTAACCAGCTGTCGAGTTTATTATTAATTGCATTCAATGACGCTTGCAAATAAATGAAACTCAACAGTATCCCCTTCATGAATATTTATTTATTTATTTAATTTACAAATTATACTTAATGGTAAGGTTCAACAGGCTTAAGCCCAAAACTGTCCCTCTTCCAATTTAGAAAACAATACAAATAATAAATAATCTAGGTTATGTTGTTTTTCCTTCACAGTCACAAATTTTCACTCAAAACAAACACTTAAACACTAATAATTTTTTAATAATTTGGAAGATAGTTTGAAGATAATTTTCCGACAATAGCAAAATTATCAATAATAATGATATAAATTATTTGGAAATTTGACATTGAAATAATTTTGAAACAGAAAACAAACTAACTAGAAGCTACTACTCCTTATCACCTCTCGATAATGCCACATCCATGGGTAACTTCGTGAGGTCTACTGTTCACAGAACTACTAGTTATGTGATTGGCCAACTTATGCATCTTATTCTAATATTTTTTGTGAATTCTTTTTCTTTTCAACAGGCAAATGATAGTAACAGAGGTAGTATGGCTGATTTTGATTCGGACGGTTATGAGGAAATAGGCAACGACAGACTGATATCTAGACCCTCAGCTATGGACCTGATCACACCTAAACAAGGACATCATAGAACCCTATGGTGTGAAATTCCGGAAGTCGTTCAAAGCGAAATACTTAGTAAGTGATCATACAAAAAATTAATCATTATTATTACTTTATTATTTTATAGTTTTTTTTTATTTGACAGAAATTAATATACGGGGAGTTTGTTAACTCCCTACCAATACTCTGTGGCATTGTTCCTGGGTAATAAACATAATATCTGAATGAAAAAATTGAAAAATATGCATATGGCTTTTTTGTGGGGAGCTACCCATAAGGGTAGGTTCCACTCGCCTTGGTCACCCATCCGAAATCAGTTCATAGTGTTTGAGACTTAACATCACACTCACCTAGCAATCGTTTATTATTATTATTATTATTTATTTATTTATTCCTTGATAAAGCATTACAATAATTCACAATGTATAAATATAACAGCAAATGAATCAATAACAAAAATGCAAATAAACATAAGGAACTACTTCCCCAAAAGAGCAAGCTCGAGCTTGCTGAACAATATCTGAATAACATTTTCAAAATGTCTGTAAGACCTCAATTTTTCAAACAGCCGCCATTTTTGTTTTCTCATTTTCATCTAAACTTTCAATTTTCTAATTTTGTTGCGGCCTTGAGAGGTATAGTCTGACCAAGCAAAGAAGAGCCTCTTGCATGATGAGAAAATGACTTCAGCTTGGTCAATATTGATTTTAAAATTATCAATTTGATCTCAAATTGTAGGGAACGATTTGATCTACAATTAAGACCACATTTATTATTCTTCAACAAATATTGACCAAGCTGGAGTCATTTTTCCATCTTTCCAGAGGCTCTTCTTTGCTTGGTCGGACTATACTATAGTGGTCAATTATTGTGTAAAATCTGCTGAGAAATCGAATGAAACCGGTTAGAAGTTTGAAAGTTTGATGGTTATTGAGATAATTAGCAAAACAAGCTAAAAAAAAATTATTTTTCAACTTTAAAGGGATATAAATAGGATATGTATAGTTGCGTCAAGCACAGAAAAGTCTTTGGCAACATGGCTGCCATTCACTGCTGCCAGTAGTCGAAATGAAAATTGTTCCAACATAACCTAATATAGCGAGAAATAGTACAGGCTCAGACTAGTATATTTTTGTCTCAGTTCAAAATTATTTCATGATTTGTGCTATCATATTGTCAATAATGAAATGAAGAAATTAATAAAAAATATTTTTATTCGTGAAATCAATATGATTACGATTTGTGTAAAAACGGTAGGTTGGCAGAAGTGATTTTACCCTGGAATTCTAAGTTCTGCGCATGCGTAGTTACACTCTTACTTCCCTCCGCCATTTTGCAAGATTTTGCTCCGCCATTCTTCTGTTCTTGGCACAACTATAATTGTTGACTGGTATATTATATTTTATATTGTATAAAGGCTGTTTTCGGCTATGGTTTTAAGTCATTCATCAGTCCTTTATTTTTATTTTCAGAAACCCTTTCGAAAGAAGAAAGACGTCTGCAGGAGGCCAAATTCGAAGTGATGACGTCAGAAGCGTCATACTTCAAGTCGCTCACCGTTTTGGAAAAGCATTTCGCCAACAGTCCCGCTTTCAGGGATGAAACAGTGTTGCCAACTGATGCTAGGAAGAGTTTGTTTGGACAGTTGGCGGCCGTGAAAAGGTATATACAGTATTTTCTTTATTTCAGGGGTACTTTTATCACTGTTTTTTTTTTTTTTTAATTTCATATGATTAGGTTATCACTATTCATCAAATTTATAGATACTCAACATATTTATTTGTGTTATTTATGATTGTAAAAGGGTACTTTGATAATTATTCAAGAGTGGGTGGTAGTGGAAGGCAAACTGCCAAACGGCAAAATGAAGCCCCATACAAACAATGTAATTTTTATCAATCTCTTGGAACAGATAGAGCCTCTATTTATGGACAGAATTTCACGTTTTTTATCTCATTGGAAAGAGAATTCAATTCTCTAGGGGCGTAACTTTTTCGATTTTTAGTTTATTTTGATAATTATTGTATAATTAATTAACTGAAAAAGTATTGAACTCTATTGAAATGAACTAAAAATCGAAAAAGTAAAAAATCACGCCCCTGGAGAATTGAATTCTCTTTCAAATGACATGAAGAACGTGAAATTTTGTCCATAAATAGAGGCTCTATCTGCTCCAAGAGATTGATAAAAATTACATTGTTCTTATGTGGCTTGATTTTGCCGTTCGGCAGTTTGCCGTCCTGTACCACCCACTCTTAAATAATTACGTATTAAAGTACCCTTTTCAATTATAAATAACACAAATAAATATGTTAAGTATCTATAAATTTGATGAAATTAAGCAGAGTGATAACTTAATCATATGAAATTGCTAATAAAAATAGACACATGTGATTGATTAATATAGTTGTGCCAAGAACTGAAGAGCCTTTGGAAAGATGGCGGAGGGAAGTGAGAGTGTAACTACACATGCGCGGAACTTAGAATTCCAGAGTAAAATCACTTCAGCCAACCTACCGTTTTTACACAAATCGTAATCATATTAATTTCACGAATGAAAATATTTTTTATTCAATTATTGACATATGATATCATAAACCATAACATAATTATTATGAACTGAGACAGAAAAAATAGTCTAAGCCTGTACTATTTCTTTTTAAATTTGGTTATGTTGGAACTATTTTCATTTCGACTACTGGCAGCAGTGAATGACAGCCATGTTGCCAAAGGCTCTTCTCTGCTTGACACAACTGTATAAATTGTTTGAGGAACTTTTTTGGGCGTTATGCTTATTGTACTCACTTTCCTATAAAATTAATTGAACAAATGATATTTGATAATTTCATTAGATATACTCATAGAACTGAGAAATATTATATAAACTTGTTCAACAACAATTTTGTTTCACTCGTAAATGTCAGATTTAAATTCAATTGTTAATGTTGTAGGTGTTCGGAAAGACTGTTGGCAGCCCTGGATAGATGCTGGCAGGAGTCGATTATGTTGGCTAACCTGAGCGACATTGTGGCCCAGCATGCTAAGCGGCATTTTCATGTTTATGTCACATACTGTTCTAATCATATTGATTTGAATAGTACTCTAAGGAAACTCAAGTAAGTTTGTTTCTAATGACCCTTGGATATATCGTTCAATAACTCATGGTATAGTCAGTCCAAGCAAAGAAGAGCCTCCGGCAAGATGGGAAAAAGGACTTCAGCTGGGTGGTCAATGTTGGTTCAAAAATTACAAATGTGGTCGTAAATTGTAGATCAAAATGGTTACTACAATTTAAGATTTTTATTGAATTTTTGAACCAATATTGACCGCTCTGGAGTCATTTTCCCATCTTGCCAGAATGTCTTCTTTGCTTGGACAGACTATACTTATTCAAAGTTCAGTATTGTTATCTCTGGATGGTAGGCTAAATCTTGACCAAACAATCAAGGTCAGTATTATACTGTAATGCACTTTCAGAGTATATATCCATTGACAATATATACTTTGATAGTGGGAAACTGTAAGTGAATGGGGAGTCAGTCCAAATCAGCTGTCAACCGACAGTCCGATCAGCTGTTGGCCAATCAGCTGTTGGACGATCAGCTGTGAACAATCGAACTGACAGTGGATCCCAGTAGAACCTTATAGATGTCATGCATTTATTTATTAAAAATACTATAATGTCTCAATGTTTGTATAAGCTTCAAGGTATTATAAAAATATTAGTAAAAATATATGTAAGTTAATAAAATCATATTTTCCTCCACCTACTATCTAAAGTCGCATTTTACACCCGGGAATCAAATACTTGAGTTCCACTTTTTCTCCCTAGGGAGAAAAAGTTGATCACTTTTCCCTAGGGAGTAAAGTAGACCCATAATAATAACATGCGTGACGTCATCCATCAACGCAGCATATGAAAAATTGATCAAAACAGCTGATCATCTGTTACAGACAGTAAAAAGAAATAGGGCTTTTTTGACATGTTTAGGTACAGGAAATAACTGGGGCTTTTCGATTGTGAGGTTATGTCATCTCTACGACAGTATGGTAGATTACACTTATTTGTTACAGTATTCTTATAGTATTAATTGGTGTAAGTGGAGGAAAAATGTTGTGTGCATCTCGGGACTTAATTACTTTTTCTTCCTTGGGAAATAGCTATCTATCTTGAAAAATTAGAGAGCTGCCGATTTATGAATTTAAAAAAATTGTAAAAACTAAATTGACTGAGAGGGTTGTCTATTTTGTAGATTTCAGTCTACAATTCAATAAATGTCCAATGTGTCATAGTATCTTTGGTATCACTAAAGATTACTAAGCCTATTGATTACTTATGTGAATATTGTAGTTTGATTTGTGCTAACTTTGTAGCATGTTTTATAAGGTTTTAAATATTTTAATATTGTATTTCTTATTTACTTGACAAGAGTTATTTTATTATTTTTACTTTGACGTGCTAATACAATGTAATGTATTTCTGGCAATTAAAGAATCTTGAAAATTGTCGCCCTCGGCACCAACAGTTTCCCTCGGGGAGAAAAAGTTGCACTTTAGTCCCTAGATGCACAAATAACTATTTGAAATAATTTTTTTTTCAGAGAAACCAATAAACGTTTTGAAGAAGAACTCTCACGGCTAGAGTCTGATGCAATGTGTGAATCTTTGTCGCTGCATTCTTTCCTCATGCTGCCTATGCAGAGAGTGACCCGCATGCCTCTACTGATCGACGCAATTTTGACCAAATTAGACCCACATCATGCGGAGTATGAGAGTAGCAAAGCTTCACTCAGGATATTGAACGAGGTAATAACGTTATTTAAGGTAACGAACGAGATTATTCAACTATTTATTCATTAAAACATGAATACATTTATAGTGACATTGAGATTAGATATGATTTAGGATCTATTTCACTACAATTTAGACTGGTGGTGGAGGAGGAGGAGGAGGAGGAGGTGGAGGAGGAGGTGGAGGAGGAGGCTGGCTATTGTTAGGTTATGTTAGAGGCCCTGAAATTGATCAAGAGCGACTTGAAAACTCTGAAACCAGACCTGAGCCAGCAAGATCGCACGGGCATTATTATAGTTGTGCCAAGAACAGAAGAGCCTCTTGCAAAATGGCGGAATAGCGCGATGATAGCACAAATCATAACATAATTATGAACTGAGACAGAAAAATAGTCTCACTGTACTAAAAAATTGTTTCTGTACTATTTCTTCCTAAATTTGGTTATACTGGGACAATTTTCATTTCAACTACTGGCAGCAGTGAATGGTAGCCATGTTGCCAAAGGCTCTTCTGTGCTTGACACAACTATATTTTCACTGTGACTATTTATTGATTAATTAAAACACGTTGCTGCATAGAGCTACGCAAGCACACTGGTCAGCTGTTTTTTGATCGCGTTGCTCCATACAACTACGTGTTTCTATTGCATCTTGTGTCCGACATGTGCCCGCGACTTGTAGCAATGGAATTATGGCTTTAGTAGATGATTTATTGTCAGATTTGAAATTATTGTGAAAATTTGGCTAATTAGCAATACACGTACTCAATATTAATTCAAAGCTCATAATATTAATTATTTTTCAATTTCTATTGAAACACACAAAAGACAAAAAATAAATAAATATAAAAAACAAAACAAATATACAATAACAATGACACATTAAACAAAACACAGGATTCATGGTTGGGTGTGCTGGAAAGAAAAGAGAGAAGAAATAATACCTAACCAACCATGGTTTCCCATGTAATAGGGTGAGAGATAGAAAGGAATGGGAAGGGGTGAGAAAAAAATGAGGAAGAAAGAATACAGAAGGAATAACAAGCAAAAAGAATGGTGAGCGAGTCCACTTTTAACCGAGAGAAAAAACATAACTGAAAGGAAACGAAACAAAAAAGTTTACAAAAAAATATTTTGTAGGCATTATTATGACATGTCTGGAATGTTTCTTTGTTATTGAGGGTGATGCCTACATGACCTCTTGAGCTCGTACATGGGAGTGTGTTGAATGGCTCAATAGCCCATGGAGGGTTCAGGCCTACCAGCTGTAGTACCAACTGAAAATAGTGATGTGTTTCTTCTTAGTTGTCATATTTATTTGTTTTTCAGTTTGTGCAGAAATGCAACGAAGCTACCAGACAGCAGGAGCGAGTGATTGAAATGGTAAAAATCAGCCGTCAGTTGGAATTCAGTCAGGAAGTACGGACTCTGCCCATTGTGTCACAGAGCAGGTGGTTGGTCAGATCTGGACAGGTAAATATAACAGTCAATATAAAAAATGTGCATATGACTTTTTTTGGGAACTATCGATAAGGGTAGGTTCCACTCGCCTTGGTCACAATCTGGTCACCCATCCGAGAGCAGTCAATGTGTTTGTGACTTAATAGTTAATATAACTTTGATTAACAACTAAATTAATCGAATGAATATTATAAAAGCATTTTAAAAGTTATCTCTGGAGTTTTCTACCAATACACGCCCTATTTCTGAATTCTCACTAGCGCTCCAAACGGCGGATGTTTACATGAGAGTCTTGCCGCAGTTTTTTCGGGGGCTTTGCTTTTGTCATCTGTAAATTCAAATGTAAACTTTTATCATCTCTCATTCACCATGTAAACATCATCATCCACTCACTCATTATCACATTTGCTTGAAATGTATGTATGTCTGGCTCAACAGCCCATGAAGGGCCTAGGCCTACCAGCTGGTTGCCAGTTTCAAATTCACTCTACTGTACAGCCCGTCCAAGCCAAGAAGACACATCGGCACGACGGGAAAACGGCCCCAGCCCGGCCAATACCGGCCTAAACGTCATAAATTCTCAATCAGAACTCACAGTCCCCGAACCAACACTGGCCGAGCTGAAGCCGCCTCCTTCACCCCGCCAGAATCCCCCCCCGGACAGACCACAGCAAGCAAATGATCATCAACCAGGATAGAGGTGAAGTGTGGTTGGCACGTTGATCCTCTCAACCATAAGCCAGTCTCCGCAACCAATTGGCGGCGCAGAAACCCTCTGAATAACATGCAGTTAATCAGTTAGAGTGTAATGCTATTCCTCCAGAAACGGGAAACGACTGACAGTCTTTACTAACGACAGCCAATCTCCCAACCTTTGCTTGAAATACTTGCTATCAAGTCGCAATTTTAACAATAAATAATAATAAATTCTTCCTCAAGGTAGCATTCTCAAGCGGATCTAGCTGCGCTGCTCTAGCCATCAGAACTCGAATCACATAACTGTATAATAAATTTTAACTTTGTTATTAGGGCTACTAACGTATAATGAATTAATGAATTGTGAAATTCACGCTTTTAAAGTAATTTGTAATGTCTTCTAGTATGTGGGTGTGTTGTAAATTGTTTTAAATTAAATTTTGAAGTCAACAGAATTTCAAATGTTGAAAGTTATTAAATTATTTATTGGTGTTTATCTACACATCAAAATCTATCAAAAAATCAACAACATTCCAAAAAAGATTTCAACGTGTTCTAAATTTTAAGTAAAAATTCAATATTTTCGGCCATGGAAAGTTATTTTATGAAGTGTTTCGGTTTTATTAGTTTATATAATGTTTTGAATTGGAAAAATCTGTTATCTTGAATAACTGAAACCATAACCTACATGGTTTTCCATCCAGTGGAAATTAGGTTATATGCTGGCGAAGTGGAACAACCCTTGGGTCTCCCCACTACTAAAAGCCATACGCTAAATAAATACTTTAAATAAATAACCACAAAAAAGGTTTACCCTCATTGGCACCCAGATTATAAAGAAATTCACAAAATATAAGTATTTGTCAATTGAGATTCGAATTAATTGTTATTATATCTTTATTTATTATTAAACAGTGATATTTATTTAGATTTTAATTTCTCATTATACAGGTTGTTCAATTGAACTCGGAAACTATCACACAAAAACAGACTTTTGGAAGAAAGTTGACACGCCAAGGCATGAAGATCACCCTGTTCCTGTTCAATGATTTGATGTTGATCACCAAGAAGAAAGGGTAAGGATCTCTGGATATACAGAGTGGCGCAGAGAAACGGGAAATTCCGAAATAACCATAACAAACCAAAGAATATTTTACAAAACATTTTTGATGTTGGAAATGTGTTCTTGAAGAGTAGAATTTTTAGAAAATCACATTTAAAAATAACATATGTTAAGTGTTGTCCATTGCGCCTAACACATTCACTCAATCGATTTTGAAGACAAAAGGTATCATTCCCAAGCAGCTCGAGCTGCCCGGCTCTGAATTCGCTATGTGCAAGTGGGTGGAAAGGATATTTTTGGCGATCGAGGCGCTATTGGCGAATCATTTCGGCGAAAAATTGAGTGAATTAACATTGGAGGAGATAGGGCTAAACCTAAAATAATGTCCTGGAGAATTTGTTGTGTTCTGGATTGTAAAAACAAAACACGCAATGGAAATTTCAAGTTCTACACTTTTCCAGTTGCCATACATAAGTTTCATCAATAAAAAGAATGGTTCACTGCATTGAATAAATATTGATGGGTGAAGCTAACCAAATTGTTTTGTTTACGTGCAAAAAAATTTATCGATCAAGTAGGACCATGGAGTGGTCCATTCTAACCTGTACATGAGGTAATGTACATGAATAGTTTTTATGTTAGTTAATTTAATAAGCTGTTACTATCAATGCAAAAACTCTATTAATTATGTTTTAATAAGGAATATTCATATCATTCAATTTTTCAAATAAATGTGAGCTTGCGCCAATTTTTCATTTTCATGTAAGATAACTTATCAGCTGTTATCTCAAAGTTTTTGTCGACTCTCAAATACATCTGTTTGTGGTCGTCTGCTCTCAAATACTTGAAAACTAGGATTTTTCTAATATAATGAGCTATAATACTATCAATAACTAACATTCATATCCTAAATATCATGTTCTAATTACTGAGAAATGCAGGAAGCAGCAAATAATACCATTCTAATTATAAATGCGTTTTTCCCATTTAGCGCTATGCTTTGTATGCTAAAACGCGTAGAAAAGTACACACAATAATCCACCAGAGCGCAGCACAGTAGATGCTCATAGCGAATACGCTGCTCGAGCTGCCCGGCTCTGAATACGCTGCTCGTGCTGCCCGGCTCTAGCTGCGCTGCTCTAGCCATCACAACTCTATTAATATAACTGTATCATGAATGTTCACTATGTTATTAGGGCTACTAATGTAAAACAAATCGATAAATATTGAAAATCACTTGAAAATGACTTGAAAAGGGTGAATTCCACTATTTTATTGAATTATTACACATGTGTAGCCCTAATAACACAGAGAACATCTATAATATAGTTATGTGAATAGAGTTGTGTGGCTAGAGCAGCGCAGCTAGAGCCGGGCAGCTCGAGCCGCTTGGGAATGTTACTTTTTAGTCTTCAAAATCGATTGAATGAATGTGTTAGGCGCAATGAGCAACACTTAACATATGTTATTTTTAAAAGTGATTCTCTAAAAATTCTACTTTTGACGAACATATTTTCAGCATTAAAAATGTTTTGTAAAATTTTCGTTGGTTTATTATGGTTATTTCAAAATTTCCCGTTTCTCTGCGCCACCCTGTAGTAGACATAATTTTTAAATACACCATCTGGCATTGGAGCTCACATTGAGCAAACTCCTTGTGCGTTCCAACAGCTGATGTTGTCAATATATAATCAATTATTTGATTTTTACTTCTTGACAAAAAAGAAAGCTCGCTCCGCTCAATTTGTTGCTGCCTCCGCATGCGCTTTCCAAGTTCATTTTTACCAATAGAACAATAAATTATGATGGAATTTTTGTTTTGCAGTGAAGAGAGTTTCATAGTGCTGGATCACTGTGCTCGTAACCTGATTCAAATGACGGCTGAAGATGACGTGGGAAATGCACTGAAGAATCTGATCAAGGTGGCCATGCTCAAAAACCACGAGGGCAAACTGGTCGAAATGGTTTGTTGACTTATTTTCTATCAATCATATTTAGAATAGCTGATCATTTATTTCAAAACTTTTATAGATTGATAGATAGATAAAATGACTTTATTTTATACTTTGTAAAAATTTTACAAGAGTTTGTGGGCGAAGTTGAGGCATGCAAGCCCCCTCTTCCACTTAACCCACTTACTATAATAGTATTGAGGAAATCAATAATCATCTATATAACTCACAAGAATATAATATACAGGGTGTTTCAGGAGGAATGTGCAATACTTCTCAGGCTGATTCCTTACACCAAGTAGACAAAAAAGTTCCATGGGACCAACCCCCAAAAACGCTTTGTTACCGAAATAACAATGGCGGAAAATTGAGATTTTTCAAAATATATTAATTTTTCTAATTTTTTAAAGGCTTTACTGAGATTTTTAAATAAGCAATTCCTATGTAAAATAAGCTGAGGAATTTAATGAAACCAGCCTGAAGTCTGTAACTTCAACGGTTATTGAGATAATTGAAAAATATGCTTAAATACACCATTTTTCAACAATAAGGGTTATAACTGTATAAGGAATCATAAAATTGTATTTATTATTTATGGAAGTTGAAGAGAGTCGGATTCTAAAGAAAAAGTTGAATGGCAGCGATTGTGTAAATCTTACCCAAATCTCAGAAATAGTGATAAAAAATCGCAAAATCGCTACTAAATACAAATTCATCACTTGTGCTATGTTTTGTTGAATTTTGCGATTTTTGATCGCTATTGCTGAGATTTGGGTAAGATTTACACAATCACTGCCATTTAACTTTTTCTTTAGAATCTGACTCTCTTCAACTTCCATTAATAATAAATACAAATTTATGATTCCTTATGCAGTTATAACCCTTATTGTTGAAAAATGGTGTTTTTAAGCACCATTTCAACGGTTTCAGTGAATTCCTCAGCTAATTTTACATAGGAAATTGATTATTTTAGAACCTCACCTAAACCTCTAAAAAAGTAGAAAAAATAATAAATTTTGAAAAATCTCAATTTTCCGCCATTGTTATCTCAGTAACAAAGCGTTTTTGGGGGTTGGTCCCATGGAACTTTTTTGTCTACTTGGTGTAAGGAATCAGCCTGAGAAGTATTGCACATTCCTCCTGAAACACCCTGTATAACTCACAAGAATATAATATATAATGTATTGTACTAAGTGGAAAATAAAGGGATTTATATATCTATCTATCATATAACCTACAAAAACTGAAGTGAAACATCTATTGTCTCTTTCGATTTCAAAAACATCATCCAGGCATAGCAAAGTGACAACTTTTAAGGTTGGTTTCCATTATGGGCACATCTGCCTGAGACGCAGAAGAAACACGGGGTTGTTCAGAGCCAAGGTAAGTAAATCTACCAGGTAGGCCAGCGTCCATAAGAGCCCAGCAGTCCACTTTTTTCCTGCCGGATGACGTCACTAATTTTATTTTTTACATTATGCTCTATACCTATATTCATGATTCGACATGTATCCAGGATTCCAATTTTTCAGCTGTTCCACAGAGAATTGAAAAATAAAAAATACCTTGTTATCAATGAAAATAATTTTGAGAATATGTAAAAATGATAAATTAAATTATTGAGTCTTACTACAGTCAGGTAATAATGAATAATGTTGTGATACTAGAAGAATATAATGCTATTGTTGTCATAAATTGGGGCCAAAGATTCGAGAAGCTAGTGCTCTCGTTGAGGAAAAAGTAAGCTTTGGTGGGTTCAAACTATGCAATCACAATTATAAAAATGAAAATAATCATATTTCACTACAAAACAACTAGGACAATAAAAAAATATTGTTTACTTGTTAATTGTGATGTTCTCAACTCATCTTAATTCATTTCAACAATATTATTCTTCAACACCAACGAAAATAGGTTATGTTTACATTTTCATCAGCTGTGCTTTCCATTTTGGGCGCTAGAGTGCGACACTGTAGAAAATTAGTGACGTCAGATTCGTGAACGATAATTCCGAGAGAAATATCCCACCTGGTAAGATTTACTAGCCTTGGTTCAGAGCAATGCACAATGGTCAGCTGATATTTGATTTTCATTGTTCCATACAATTACGTGTTACTATTACATCTTGTTTCGATTGGACATGTGCCTGCTACTTGTATTAATGAAAAACTATTTTTAGATTGACTTGTTTGTCATCATGGATGTAAATTACTCACGGTTTACCCACCGTCTCTATGAACTGAGTGGGTTAAGTGGAAGAGAAGGCACAAAATTTTGTAAAACTTTCACAAAGTGTAAAATATAGTTATTTGTGCATCTAGGGACTAATGTTTAACTTTCGCCGAGGGCGACAATTTCCCGAGGGAGAAAAAGTAATTTAATCCCGAAATGCACACAACATTTTACCTGTACCTACACCAATAAATAATATAATAATGTAATAAATCCCATTATATTAAGCGAGTAATTGTATGTATGTTTTGTATGTATGTTTATATGTGGAACCACGGATCTAGAAAACGGCTCTAATATTATTTAATATTATATCATTATATAAGCTTATTTTATAAGCCCTCATTAATATTCAATCATTGCCAAGATTAAAGTTGAAATTAGTACCGCAGTGTTAAATTTTTGAAAGTTGAAATTATCGACAATATTTTGATATTATTGAACTTGAAACCTATTCGGTTGACGATTTGCTATTCCCAGTACGAATACGTACTCGGAAAACCACGCTTGTGTGGAGATGTGTGCTCGTTAGTTGGCAAATAGCAAGCAAAACTGTTCGCCAAATACCAAATGTTCGGTATTTCCGAAATAACGCATGTGTGGAGGCGCCTTAAGAGTGGGTGGTAGTGGACGGCAAACTGCCGAACGGCAAAATCAAGCTTCATAAGAACAATGTAATTTTTATCAATCTTTTGGAGCAGATATTGCCTCTATTTATGGACAGAATTTCATGTTCTTTATGTAATTGGAAATAGATTTTAATTCTCCAGGGGCGTTACTTTTTACTTTTTCGATTTTTAGCTCATTTCAATAATTACAGTTTAATACTTTTTTAGTTAATTAATTATACGATAATTATTAAAATAAACTAAAAATCGAAAAAGTAACGCCCCTGGAGAATTGAATTCTCTTTCCAATGACATAAAGATCGTGTAATTCTGTCCATAAATAGAGGCTCTATCTGCTCCAAGAGATTGATAAAAATTACATTGTTCTTATGGGGCTTGACTTTGCCGTTCGGCAGTTTGCCGTCCACTACCACCCACTCTCAAGGGTTTCTCCACCATGGACAGCTGTACGAATATTATTGAAGAACTTATTCATTTCTTTTTCAACAGTTGATAAGCTGTGACAGCGAAACATCGCAGCAACGTTGGCTTCAGGCAATGTCACCCCCGCAATCCAGCGAGGAAGGCGAGTCCATTTACGAGGCCTGGGATTGTCCCCAGGTGATTGCCATCCATGTCTACAAGGCCAGTCAACCTGATGAGCTCAGCATACAACGTGGAGATGTCATCAATGTACTCAGGAAAATGGTCGATGGTAGGTATTACAATCTATATCTATATAAGCGAAATGGCACTGACTAAACTGACATCACCAGAACTAAAAATCCACTGAACCGAATGCGTTCAAATTTGGCAGGCATGATCAGTTGGACGTTTAGACGCGCGCTAAGAAAGGATTTTAAAAACTTTTCGAGGATACGCCAAAAATTTTAGTTTTTCTAGAGTTTTTCGGCGTTTTCCTCATTTTTACGAGAACCAATCGGTAGAAAATGTTGATATTTGGTGGGCAGGTTCAGATGAGGTCTAGAAATTTTGTGTTGAAATATTTTTGCAATCCGTTCAAGATTACGCCAATAATAAGGTTTTCAAAATTGTAGATGTGTTGCGGGTTGCATATCTTCCGCCTTGATACGACCAATCCTAACTGTAAATTGAATGGTTCGGCGTGATTATAGATGAATTAATTTTGAAGATATTGAATCAAGTTTCAAACTATGTCCGATATACTTCTCAAGGCTACGATTAATATTAGCGTTTTACTATATTTTTTTTTTCGGAGTTTTTCTTAGATTTTTCTAAAACAAATTGGCAGAAAATGTTGAAATTAGGTGAACAGGTCCAGATTAGGTGTAGAAATGCTGTGCTCAATAAATTTCAAATCTCTACTGAACGGAATTTGCAAGAGAGCGAAGCGAGCCTGTTTGTCTCAGCTGACACTGACAGAGGTTTTGCAGGCGAGCGAAGCGAGCCTGTTTGACTCACACTGCCTATACTGTCGGGGGTCCAGGGGGCGGAGCCCCCTGGCTAGGCGGAGAATGCGAGCGAAGCGAGCCTGCCGGCTAGTAGAACATATTTCGATCAAATGGATAAATAGGTATTGGGACAGCAAAGTAAAAAAAAGTGACTTGTACACGTCTCGTCCAAGACCCCTTTAGATATTGCAGTACACCAACTGTTGGATAATTATAATTACTATTAATTTGAGTCTATTGCTTTATAAATAGACAAAGAACTTTTGCAGCTGCAAATATTGACCAATGTACTAAATAGCAGGTGAGATCCGTTGACTGAAATTGTTCAAAAAACTGTGCCCGGACCGGGAATCGAACTCGGTGGAAAAAATTAACAACAGAAGAAAACATTATCATTGCTAAGGCTGGTATTACACGATAATAGTACTATGATCATAGTTTATCATATGGAAAGAGATGAAAATACGAAATCATATTTTTGTCTCTTTCCATATGATCAACTATGATCATAGAAATATTATCGTGTAATACCTGCCTAAAGAAATCATTACGTACTGTATAGTCCATTCAAGATGGCTTGAGACGAGATAAACAAAAGCTCTGCATGTGTGTGTGTGTGTGTGCGACTGGAGTGGCTTCGTTTTAGCCACGACATAAACAAGCCACAGCAATGCCGAAATCCCGAATTTTGTTGTAGGCAATTCAGAATAAGTATCTTTTTTCATAGATACACATTGGGAAATTGCTTGTTTCGGTTGTCTCTCGACTGGATGAACCTAAAATGAACAAACAATTATAGTAAAAGTTGTTGTGTCAATGCTTTGGTTTCAGTCCCAAGAACGAAATTGGGGATTTCGGCATTGTTGTGACTTGTTTATGTCGTGGCTAAAACGAAGCCACTCGAGTCGCGCACTCACACACACACACACACACACACACACACACACACACACACACACACACAAACACATGCAGAGCTTTTGTTTATCTCGAATCAAGCCATCGTGAATGGACTGTAATTCTAGCTGATTATGTAAGAACACGAAAGCATGCTCCTAACAAATTAAAGTTATGTACCGTATTTTAATTTTATCTTTTATTGAAGTAGAATTGCGTCAAAATATCAGGTTTCATTCATTACGTAAAGGTTCCACAACATCAGTATCAACTCAATCATAATATATTCAGGGGGTGGCGTAGCTGAGTGGGTTGAGTGCTGGCGTTGCAACCCAAAGGCCCCGGGTTCAAACCCAGGTCAGACAAGAAATTTTTCTCAAGCCACTTCCCCGTGTTTCGGATGGACACGTTAAGCCGTCGGTCCCGGCTGAATAAAAACAGTCGTTAAGTCATGTCAGAGGCCCTGAAATTGATCAGGAGCGACCTGAAAACTCTGACACCAGACCTGAGCCAGCCAGGTTACACGAATATTATTATTATATATTCACAAATATCATCAATTTCTATGTTTGTTTCAGGCTGGTACTACGGTGAGAGAACCCGCGATGGGGAGAAAGGATGGTTCCCAGGCAATCACGCTCAGGAAATAATTTCACAGCACATCAGAGCCCGCAACCTTCAGCAACGCTATAGGCTATTAATGATGTCCGGGTCCATATTGGAGTCACAGAAAGGGAATACTAATAACAAGAAACAGAAATGAAGACGAGAGAAGAAGGAGGATGGAGGAGGAGGAGGAGAAAGGAAAAGGAGGTCAGGGAGAGGAGAAGGTGAAGAAAGATAAAGAATCTTGATAAAGAAGGTGAAGAAGATACGAATGATAAGGTAGGCAAGTAGAAATATTTTGATGAATTTTTGGTAGAAGTATTTTGATTGATTTGTAGAGTAAGGGTTGATTAGGAGTAGAAAAAGAAGAAGAAGAAGAAGGAGTAGGAGGAGAAGAAGAAGAAGAAGAAGATGGAGGAGAAAATGAAGGAGGAGGAGAAGAAGAAGGAGGAGGAGTAGGAGGAGAAGAAGAAGAAGATGGAGGAGAAAATGAAGGAGGAGGAGGAGAAGAAGAAGAAAAGAAGAAGGAGGAGGAGAAGAAGAAGGAGGAGAAAAAGAAGGAGGAGAAGAAGAAGAAGAAAAAGAAGATGGAGGAGGAGAAAAAGAAGGAGGAGAAGAAGAAGAAGGTGGAGGAGGAGAAGAAGAAGAAGGAGGAGTAGGAGGAGAAGAAGAAGAAGAAGAAGAAGGAGGAGGAGTAGGAGGAGAAGAAGAAGAAGAAGATGGAGGAGAAAATGAAGGAGGAGGAGAAGAAGACGAAAAGAAGAAGGAGGAGGAGAAGAAGAAGAAAAGAAGAAAGGAGGAGAAAAAGAAGGAGGAGAAGAAGAAGAAAAAGAAGATGGAGGAGGAGAAAAAGAAGGAGGAGAAGAAGAAGAAGATGGAGGTGGAGGAGGAGAAGAAGAAGAAGGAGGAGAAGAAGAAGAAGAAGAAGATGGAGGAGGAAGAAGAAGAAGATGGAGGAGAAAGAAGAAGAAGATGGAGGAGAAAAAGAAGAAGGAATAGAAGAGGAGGAAGAAGAAGAAGGAGAAGAAGATGATGAAGAAGATGATGATGGAGGAGAAGAAGAAGAAAACAAGGAGTAGTAGTGAACGAATAAAAAAGATTATTTTTTTATAAATAACAAGAAGTAGATTTCAATAATACAATGTTTTGTATAAAGTATTTTAAATAAAGGTATAGGCCTAATGCTTCAGATCTGTTACTTGATTCTATACAATCATTGAAAGTTTTTTAAAGGCCTAACAAGTCAAATTAATACTTATTATTGATATTAATAATTAGTCTATAAAAAATGTTAATCATGTAATAAAGACTGTATATTTTGGGATACTTATACTTTTTTAATTTTTGTATATTTATATGTATTTTTTGTAAAAACGTATTATTGTAACCAACTTTTACCAGTATATACTATTCACTTTATAAAATGAATTAATTCACATGGTATTATTAATATTCACTAAAATTGTCTCAAAGTTTTTAAATTATTTAAAACATTTTAATTCAAAATGTATTTTCATTGATGTTTGTAAAATAATGTTTTATAATAGAACATGTACTGTTTTTTATTATTGTATTTTGTGATATGCCGATTATACTGCTGTTGATAAGATTTAGAATTCTGTATAAATTTATGAAATGTTTTAGTTCTTTGTGTTATTCTTTGAAACTATTATTCCATGCGTTTTGTATGATATTTTTTCCATTGATTAATTTATTGTTGTTTGATTTTTTAAATATTAATGGTAGGTTTCCAATGCGGGTTTATTCAGGGCCCTGGGTTATAAACATTTTACAATCCACATTACACATAATTTGTGGATTTTATGGGCGTTTCTGTCTCATAAACGTTTCCAATAAAAAGCAAATTCTACAGTACCAGCTGATTAAAAAAATGACATGAAACCAATTTACCTCAAGTAAATAGAATCTCGGAATAGTCCAATGCTATTCCTTTCAAACCAAAACTTTGCTCCTAATTTAATGATTCTGATGTATAAATTGATTCATTATCATGAATATATTTAATAATAAATATCGATCATTATTTTTATAGTGAGATTTGAATAGGAATCATTTTTGTCGCTAAAATAGTATCATAACCTACAAAGAAAATCGTAATAAAAAAACCAAGTCAGAAGACCCTAGCCTTGTGATCTAAAATGGCCGCGATGGTTCGAGTTTGAACAGCTGATATCGTGAATTTGTCGTCTGCACCAATTTACATGGGATTTCCTATTCCACTCGAACCATCGCGGCCATTTGGATTCGAATGTTAGGGTCTTCTAGTGATTTTTGGCTGATCGTTGATTCAACAGCTGATTCTTTCCAAAATTTGGAACATTGTAAATTGAGAGTTTTATTGGTGAATCTACAATCCCAATCACTTGTTTTTCATCAGAAAAACAAGCTTTATAAGCCAGGGCCCAGGGCCCTTGTTCCGAATATGGAATAGAAACATGTAGCTGTATAGGACAAAACACAATGATCAGCTGATTTTCGATTTGTGTTGCTCCATACAACTGTGTTCATATTGCATCTTGTGCCAGACATAATATGCCCGCACAGTAAAAGTATACTCTGGCCAAGCAAAGAAGAGCCTCTGGCAAGATGAGAAAATGACTCTAGCTCGGTCAATATTGGTTCAAAAATTATTGATTTGGTCTCAAATTTAGGAAACATTTCGATCTACAATTTGAGACCAAATCAATAATTTTTGAACTAATATTGACCGAGCTAGAGTCATTTTCTCATCTTGCTAGAGGCTCTTCTTTGCTTGGCCAGACTATACGTTTACATTACTACAAAACACGGGTACAAGATGCAACAGAAACACGTAGTTGTATGGAGTAACGCAAATCGAAAATCAGTGTGTGTAGCTCCATACAATTGAGTGTTTCTATTGCATCTTGTGCCCACGACTCTAAGTACCTAATGGAAACCTACCTGCGTGGTCTAGTCCGATCCCAATAATAGGGATCTATTGATAGTTTTAATGTAGTTGAATCCATCAACTAACCTATAATAACTATAAAGTAAGCTACAACATTTTAATGATTGGAGTATACTAGTTTTATTTATTTGCACGCAAAATGGGAATTATGTAGGTACTCTGAGCTAATGAAGTAGACTTGAGCCACGTATCGACAGTCCGAGGCATGTGCTACGAATGCCTCGCTGTACAGTCTGTTGACACAAGAAAAGAGTACTACTACTACCGCGTATCGACAGTCCGAGGCATGTGCTACGAATGCCTCGCTGTACAGTCTGTTGACACAAGAAAAGAGTACTACTACTACCGCGTATCGACAGTCCGAGGCATGTGCTACGAATGCCTCGCTGTACAGTCTGTTGACACAAGAAAAGAGTACTATACTACTACCGCGTATCGACAGTCCGAGGCATGTGCTACACATGCCTCGGACTGTCGATACCGGGTTTGCTAGCAGCGAGGCAAACGCTGCACACAATTCGCAGCGAGCAGTGCCTGTTGCCTCGCAACGCACAACGAACAATTCTACAAACTAATCTCAAAATTGTACCCCATTCCTATGCATTTTTGTGATTGAGAATTCTATTTGGGTGCAGAAGGTCCTAATAGGCAATAATAAGCATTGCCTTGAATTTTTATCTACTAATTGAGCACAAACTAATCTCCAAAGTCCAAATTATCAATTGTCAGAGCTTAGTTGCTTTGTCTCCCGCTTGATGGCGCTAGTCAATTTGTTCGCGTGCTCGCATTTTTGGTTACAAAATATGCAGATTTTTTATTATAATTATATACTATATACTATAGGCTACTATAATTATAATTATTTTTTATTATTGCATATTATATACACACATATGCCTCAGCCATGAGTTTATACTTTTTTTGCGTCACCAGACTGTACTGCGAGGCATTCGTGGCACATGCCTCGGACTGTCGATACGCGGCTTTATATGAATTGAATAATAATGTATTCATTACACAGTAATATTATTGTGAAATATGAAATGCAGAATTCCAATTTAACTGAAGAATTCAATCAAAGCTTTAATGTCTATAATTATCCAAATCACATAACTTGAACGATTAGGCTATATAGTTAACATTCTCATTTCACTAATTTAATTTATCTCAATAATCTATTACAGCTCTTCAAAAATTGTACAATAGGCTAGTTGTTGGAACTTGAAAAATTATTTTTTTGATGTTCAGCAAAGTTTATAGTTTTATTTTTAAGGTTTATAGTTGGGTGATTCCCACATGATGAGCTAATTAGGCTTGTGCGTGAATAATGAAAGGGATGATTATTTGATATGATGACTACATTTTAGGTAGCCGGGACCGACGGCTTATTGTCTCCTGCGAAAGACGAGGTATCCGCTATACTTTGTGATGTTCAGTATAATATCCAATGACGTTTGAATGTTATTGATTATTCTTAATCTCGAAATTTTCTAGTAATATTACATTTTAAATTAAATTTAATATTCTATTAAATTAGCGTCAACTTTTAGAATTTGAAATGATTCACGTTTATTGTTTTAAGTTACTTGATGACTCCTCGGATACAGGAAAGGAAAATGAGTAAGCACCAGTAAAATTTACTAGAAATATACTTTTTAAATCCGTTTTAATATCCTAAAGAACAAAATAATTCATTATAATATTTAATTTCTCTAAAATCCTGTGTACAGTAATTTATATTGAAATTATCGTTTTGACACCACAATCATTTTAAAATTGCCGCTCAAAAACGCCGGAATTCAGTTCTGTTCATTCGTGATCTCTAGTTGTTTTATTTCATCGAAATTGAGATTAATTTGAACCATCCATCAAATTTAGTGGAAATTGACATTTATTGAGGAATATTTATCAATAATTGGAGATCTGATACAAAAATTAATCATGTTGGTAAACATTGAGTGACTGGCACGCATGACGTCTTGAAGAATCCGATAACGAAGGCAATGGATTAATGGATGCTAGGTCTAGAAATTTGGCTTTGCTGGCTCTCTGCTAAAAATCACTTTAAAATCCTATTAAATTGATGAAATTAACTAATAATAACAAGAACAAAATAAACTTTAATAATTAATAAACACTTCCAATACATATTCTAGTACTATTCTATATTATTTGCTCGCTAAAATCGATTATAAGCTAGGCATTGTTTCGTCAGCACATATTATTCTGTGATGAAATGCGATCAGATTCAACGTTCGGCCCATCCCTACACGTTTTTTACCGCATCTGACGCCAGTTACTGCAAGTAAGTGCATTTATTTCTCATTATTATCTACCATATTATTTATATTTGTTGTATATTGCCAAAAATTTAGTTATTTTTTGATAATTTGTGCCATTTTTGAGTTTTGTGCAAGGCGACAGCTCGCTTTGATCACCGTCTCAAAATGGCGGACCATTTTGCAGTGTGTAAATTTCCTAATTGTTTGATCGATTTGGAACAAACCTAATTTTAACCCAAGTTCATGTTTATAACTAAGTTATATGCCATCACTTGAAATCGAATAAAATTATCCTACAGAACTTGATCACTGCAATTTTACAATTTCAATAATATTTCATTTTCGTTGGCTACAGTTGTAACTCATGTATCGTAGCCTACGCGTTGACTTTGCTTATAAAAATGATAGCCTATAAATTATTATTACCACATTTTTGTAATAAAATTTCCATGTTTATAAATTTCAACATTTTAAGCCTCGTATTCAACTAATTGATTTCTTGAAGTTGTCAATTGCATTAAACTAGGAATTCCGTAATTTTTTATCGGCTTTTTACTCCGGAATTTGTTGAAATCTTGTCAATGTGGATTATTAGGTAGGACACTTGAAGTATTTCCGAGATTAACTCCACAACCTTCATTTAGTATTTATAATATTTTTCTTTACAAATTTAACATTTCAAGAAAGCAAATTATCCTGAAAACTAAACAACATGAGTGAGAAGGATATGGTTTTCATAGGTCTTGACCCCCTCAATGCTTGATAAATATTGAAGATCTTTTTCAAGTCTCCTAACCCTAACTTACATCACAATAGACTTGGGCTATGCGGAGAAATTTACCTGTAGTCGAATATTTTTAAAACAGATTTAGCCTAATTTATCTTCATATAAATCTGTTCATTATTTGGCCCTACACACCACGTTTCTTCAGTTTATGACCAGCACTTGATGTGGAGATTGCGTAGCCTACGTGAAATTATTACAATCCTGTGTTACATAATATTTTATTTTTAGTTTAATCTTCATTTAATTGCTTTATTTTGAAATTTATAGCCTAAAAGGTAATCGGTTTCGTCTGTCCATTGTACGTGATGTTACCTACTAACAGCTGATGTAAAGCATCTATTGTCTCTTGAATACAAGAACATCATCTAGGCGTAGCTAAATAAAGTGACTTATGCTCCTTGTGCGCTCCAATAGCTGATGTCATTCAGCTGTGCCTAGATGATGTTTTTGAAGTATGTTCTATTCTCTGTTCTGTCCAAAATGTGAACATCGTCGTCAAATTCATTCATCGAAAACCAACGAACATCAGTTGATATTCGTCAAATTTTAAGGAGTCTACATAATTTTCTTTTTGTGTTAATTTTAAATTTCTAATTTTCAGTTGGAATGCAAAGTGCTGAAGATGACAATGGACAATTTGAGTCGACCTCGCCAATTGGAGAAGACAGAAATAGCTCAGCTGATGAGGGCTGTGATCAGGTAAGTTTAGAAACTTCAATTCTTGAAAATTGTAACCTAATCTTATTCTTCAAATTTTTGAATTAGTTATTAATCTCACATTGAAGCTGTGACGACGGACGTTTAATTTGTATAGTCTGTCCAAGCAAAGAAGGCATTCTGGCAAGATGGGAAAATGACTCCAGCTCGTCAATATTAGTTTGAAAATTATAAATTTGAACTCAACAATTTGAGACCAGATTGATAATTTTTGAACCAATATTGACCAAGCTGGAGTCATTTTCCCATCTTGCCATGTAATGTCTTCTCTGCTTAGTTTGTTGGTTTGATGGTTTTGTACTGTTATTGAGTAGGCCTACTTGATAGTTTCAAAAGTTAGAAATCAATAAATAATAATCTGATACAGCAACAAGGTATTGTAAAGGTTTCTTCGCAGGATTTGTGATAGGCAGTAGTGATTAGCAAGTCCGAAATTGATACGCAATCTTACAGGAAGGAAGCTGATTGATACATAATATCTGCGACGTGGGGTTAGAAAGTGAGGTTAGGTCTTTCGAAATCTCTTAGAAACACAGCATATTGTATAAAACGTCTTGGGAAATTGCCTTTTACAGGAGAATCAAAGATCAGCTGTTCTGAATGCGGGAATAATCATTCTGATTAGTATTACAGCTCTAATCATCATCACAATGATAATTACAGCACTGAAAATCTAGTCCAGCTGTTTTTTCCGAATTCTGACGTATGAATTGACGAGTCGAACGAGCCGCCATGACAGTTTTCTGTGTGCTTTTTTGCTAGCTCTTGTGTTGAGGTTATGTTGGCTTCAGTTGATGTATTGAATAGTTTGAGGTTTTAATAAATCTTTTTTAGACTAGTATGACGAAAAAATGTACATAATTCGTGTGGGATGGTTTACATACTCATAATTATTTTCCAAACATAAACATGAATTATTCGTATGTAAAAGCGCCTTTCCCACACTCATTATGTAATATATTATTACCAGTTTAATTGAAAATCGAAAATATCAAATGTATCACCCTTTTTCTCTTCTATCTAGGAGCTAGGCGTTTATGGCCACAAAGAAGAAATGGCCGAAGAAGAAGACGAGATAACGAAATTGGAGGAAGCGAGAACACCACCATCGCCGGCCGCCGTGGAAGAACGGACGGCACAAAGCGGAACGGAAGAGGAGGAGAGTGAGAAGGAGGTGAAGAAGAAGAGGACGAAGAGTACGGATAGTGTGGGAGGCGGGGAAGGCAAGGAGAAGAGTAAGAGGTAAGTTATCCATTTAAAAATTTTAGTCATTTATAAATTAGGGAGGAAGAGGAGGAGGAGGAGGTAAGAGAGAAAGAGGTGAAGAAGAAGAGTACGGATAGTGTGGGAGGAGGGAAGGGATGGAGAAGAGTAAGAGGAAATTTGTACATTTTTTATCAAATTTACTCAATTACCTGATTCGTTTATTGATGTATCCACTATAATTATTAATTACTAATTATTAAGCTACTCAAAAACTCAAATTCAACTTTTAAAAACTGTGATGGAGTGGCTTCCTTTTAGCCACGACGCGAACAAGTCAAAGCAATCCCGAAATCACGAATTTTATTGTCGGGACTGTAACCAAAGCATTGAGACAAAAACTTCCACTATAATTGTTTGTTCATTGTGGGTTCGAATCCCACCAGAGGTATGGTCGTTTATGCAGCTCATAAATCACCCTCGCACACTCCATTACCCACGCACAAGTAAATTGGAATACTTATGTGGGCATCATCCGCAGCAAAAAAATATGAAAAAAAATTTAGGTTCATGCAGTCGAGACACAATCAAAACAAGCAATTTCCCAATGTGTATCTATGAAAAAAATTACTTAAATATACTTATGCTGAATTGCCTACAAGAAAATTAGGGATTTGGGCAATGCTGTGTTTTGTTTATGTCGTGGCTAAAACGAAGCCACTCCAGTCGCACACACACACACACACACACATGCAGAGCTTTTGTTTATATCGTCTCAAGCCATTGTGAATGGACTATAATGAAATAATTTAATAATAATTTTTACCGGTTCTAAGACATGATTTTTAAAATCAAATTACATACTTTTTTTTAAAAAAATAATTTACTTCTTTTCTTAGATTGTTGTTTCGTCTTAATTTCCAGATCATCGAAATCGCGTCGCTCACGTGACCAAGACGCGGTCAGTCCTGTGTCGTCGGCGGCCATTTTGAAACCGCTGGTCGAGTACTCGGACGTGAGCAGTGAGGAGCTGAGCTCGCCTCCCGAGGCGGGAGAGATAGAGAGCGGAGGAGGAGGGAGGGAGGAGGAGGGCAGTGAGGGAGAGTTGTACGAGGAGGAGGAGGAGGAGATGGGGAGGAGGAGTAGGAAGAAGAGGAGGGGTGGAGGTGGAGGAAGGAAGTCGAGGCATAGTAAGGTGAGAGATAAATTACACTAAAAAGGAGAAAATAAACAATTTGTAAGGTATCATTTTTTTAATTTTGGTATTATGGAGCGTCATACTGTAGTGAAATCCAATTCCAAATCAAAACAGCATTACATTGAATTTAGCATGGTTTCTATGATTTTTATAACAAACTTCAACACTACATAACAATTTGTTTGCTTCATACTCTTCTATGTTCCAAAAGTGAAATGACACTTTTTTATAAACTCCAAATAAGATTGACATTATGAGGTATTGAATTTGAGATTATTTTTAGAATCACAATATGAATTACTTCTCATGGATAAAATTTAAAAGTGAATCAGTGAGTGTTAGAACTTACATCCAGCAAAAGCAATAACGCTAACTCACATAGATCACCACTCGTTGCGCTGTAATCATCTGCCTCTAATTTAGAATCATTTCCAATATACCCAAAACATCAGTGGTCAACTCCACTTGAAGATATCTCTATGGCTGAGGCCGCACTGCCGGTGGGTGGAGCCTGGAGGGTGGAGGGTAGTTGATAAATCTCTAGAACATACACACCATCCACAGTAATACATCGTATGAATGGTATGTGTTCAGCCGCCATCTTGAAATTCTTAAATATGGACAACATAACCTCAAAAAACAGAATGACGTCATACCATTCATACGATGTATTACTGTGGATGGTGTGTATGTTCTATAGATTTACAAACTACCCTCCACCCTCCAGGCTCTACCCACCGGCAGTGCGGCCTCAGCCTATAGGAGTCACCCCAGCTGACAAAAGTGATGAAAATGTGGAGACAAGATTTATAATGGGTTGAATTAGGGCTCTATAAAAAGGGGGTAGACGCACGGTCCGTCATTCTGTGGTCAACTTTTAGCGCCAGATTTGAATTCATATGAATATTTTTGATGATAGAGACGATCAACAGCTGTTTATCAAGTTGAGCAAATGAATTAAGTTATTGTTTTGAATTCTTGGAGGTTAATTTGTCATATAAAATTGTTCATATTGCTTAGCATCAAATTGCAAAAAATATAACCATTTTTATCATAAAACTGAAATTAAAAAATACAAATTTACCAGATTCAGGAAGATAAAATTTTGACTTAAAAAATGCCAGACTGGAAATTCAATGCTCTGTGAAGAAGTATTATTTTTTTCTACCATGATTTTTATCATTAATCATATGTTTGACTGTCGAATTGAATGAATTCAAACCTGGCGCTAAAAGTCGACCACAGAATGGCGGACCGTGCGTCTACCCCCTTTTTATAGAGCCCTAGGTTGAATAGGATAATATCATATTTTGTAATCTCCATGAGCCTCCTTAACTACAATTGACAACATCAGCTGTTGGGGCGCACAAGGAGCAAAGGAAACTGCCCAACGTTTTGGCTCAGCTATTTATTCATTTACAGAAAATAATAAAACTTATTGGCTAAAAACACAGACTAACGTCCAAAACGTCTTCATACCAAATTTTGATAAATAATAAGTTCGTAACAATGTTATCTTTCTTTGCTTCACTTGCACAAGAATTTATAGTCGAGGAGAAATACCGTATTATACAAATTTTGATTGTGAAGACTATTACTTTGATCTATGATATGACTAATCTACCTGATCGACTGTTAAAATATTATTTTCATTGTATGGGAAATTTGATGTTGTACACAACACAAGGCACTGAATTTTCTAATGCCCGGTTCTAAGCATACTCAAATTTGAGGGACCCTCAAGTTTACTACATTTCCTATACTTATCATAGAAAATGTCAGCTGATCATCAAAATTTGAGGGTCAACTCAACTTTGAGTGTGCTTGGAAAAACCCGGCATAAGTCTTCCTCTTTTTTGTTTACAGTCAGCCGTACGGTCCCCGTCGCGTTCCCCTCTGCCCACAATTGACAAACGCAGTCGTCGCAAGCATCGCGACTCCTCTTCAAGGCATCGCGACTACGCGTCTCCCCCTCCTCTGGAGGAGGAGAACAGCTACAAGTCGCGCAAGGAGAGGAGGAGGAGTAGTAGACACAGCTCGGCTAGTAGCAAGAAGGAGAAGAAGGTGGGTAAGGAGGAGAATAGGATAAGAAGAGAAAGGAAAAATAAAATTCCTTCTTTTTTCTCCATCCTTCTTTCATAATTATTTTTTATTGATGAATTTTGATAAAAATAAGTTACCTACAATGAAGTGGCGGAAGCAAGTGTTGGTTGATTTGTATAGGGTGACACAAAAAACGGGAATTTTTGAAGTAACACGTACGTGAATAAAGGAAATGTAATCATTACTTTTATTGCTGAAAATGTGAATTAGAATAGTTGCCATTTATAGTTGTAACAAGAAAAATGTCAATTTTTGTAGATAATGTCCTTGAGATGACGACTATTCAAACACAATCCTGGAGGCAAACAGTGAGATTTTGCACGGCAAGTTGAATCACTCCAATGCGATGTTCAGCGATTTCTTCATGAATCCTTGTTTTCAACTCAATAATTATTTTTGAGCATAAAACTTAGGCTATGCTTTACTTTTCTAATGGCACCACAAGAAAAAGTAAAACAGTGCTTTGACATTCCATGCTTACATGGAAATCTCACTGTTCGCTCCCAGGAATCTATACATACGTTTGAATGGTCGTCATCTCAAGGACATTATCTACAAAAATTGGCATTTTTCTTGTTACAATATGAATGGCAACTATTCTACTTCACATTTTCAGCAATAAAAGTAATGATTACATTTCCTTTATTCACGTACGTGTTACTTCAAAAATTCCCGTTTTTTGTGTCATCCTGTATTAACAATTTAAATAAAATGTTTTCTTTATTCCACTTATCTATTTCATTGGATATGACACCAGTTATTCTATTGGTGATGAATGATGTTGCTATTTTGTTTATGATTAATTTACTGCAATAAAATATTTGATGACTATGTATAGTTCAGCCAAGAAGAGAAGAGCCTTTGGCAACATGGCTGCCATTCACTGCTGCCAGTAGTCGAAATGAAAATTGTTCTAACATAACCAAATTTAGGAAGTAATAGTACAGGCTTAGACTATTTTCATTTATTATTATGATTTGTGCTATCCTATGTCAATAATTATTGAATAAATAAATGAAAAAAATATTTTCATTCATGAAATCAATATGATGACGATTAGTGTAAAAACGGTAGGTTGGCTGAAATGATTTTATCCTGGAATTTTAAGCTCTGCGCATGAGTAGTTACACTCTCATTTCCCTCCGCCATCTTGCAAGAGGATCTTCTGTTCTTGGCACAACTTTACTTTTTAATTAATTGATGAAACTAACTTAATTATTTAATTTTCAGGCCAAGAAATCCGACAAACGCCTAATGCGCAGTCCGTCGCAATCCACTACGTCACGTCGTAAACGCAAGAAGAAAAAGTCGTCGCGTGACGTCAGTCGCCAGAGGGAGAGGGGGGACGATGAGTCGCTCCGTCACCGCGACATCACGTCGGCGACACGCCAGCGACAACTGCATTCGCCCATCGAAGAGGTGTCGCCTGAGATACCGGTAAGTGATGTCGCAAAAAATCTATTCATTAATTTCTTCCCAAATACAAAGAAATGCAAGATATAGTTGGCCTTCCGTAAGTTGATGATTACCCACTCCACCCGAGAAATAGCTACGTTGTCAGATTGTGTGAAATTTAATCTTCTTCTGTTGTTTGTTTGTTTGTCGATGACTCAACAGTCCAAGAAGGGCCTAGGCCTACCAGCTGGTTGCCAGTTTCATATTCACTACACTATACAAGCAAAGAAAGGCACCCCAGCAAGACGGGAAATCGACTCCAGCCCAGCCAATACCGGCCCAAAAGCCATAAATTACAGAACCCACAGTTCCCGAACCAACACCGACCGAGTCGAAAGACATCCCCCCACCTCGAAAGAATGCCATTCCCGCCCGAACAGAACATACAGCAAGTGAATAATAATCAACCAGGATGGAGGTAACGTGTGGTTAGCATGTTGATACTCTCAACCATAAGCTAGTCTTCACAACCAAGTGAAACCTGTGAATAACATGCAGTTATCAGTTGAAGTGTAATGTAACAATAATTACAATTCCTTAATAATTACTATTTTTAATCTTCTTCTACAGACCCCAAATCTGTTTGTAGAATTTCATCTGGCATGTCGAGTCCAGTAGTATTAGAACGGTTCCTGGGTAGGATTCAAAGAAAATTCTTTTTTCTTATAAAGTTATTATTTTAATAACTATTATAAATATTATTTTCTTTCGTATATCGCTTCTCTCATAATCATGGGTGGCAGTAAAAATAACATTTTTATAACAAGATGACAGGGAGAATTATTGCTTTCTAATGAGGTTTTCTCAATTTTTTTCATATCCGACCAACAATTCATTTTCAATCCACGAATATGTTTGTCAATGTCGAGTCTACTCGAACAGAAAACATGCAATTTTGGACGATCTATAGTCCATTCACGATCACTTGAGATGAAATAAACAAACCTTTTACGTGTGTGAGCGTGTACTTCTTCAATGCGAAACAGTCGGCTGCAGTTGAACAGCTGACTCTTGTCTGGAGCTGTGATTGGATACAGTCCGACTTGTCTTGTCTCAAGGCTGTTGTTTTGAGCTGTGATTGGCTACAGCTGTTGGTCTGTGGCTGAACATTTCGCATAGGAAAAGACCTTCCATTACACGCACACAAACTCATATATTTTGCTTATTCCGTCTCAAGTGATCGTGCATAAACAGGTGAAGTGCTGTACACTAAAAGATACGAGCACTTCACCTGTTTCGTGGGCACGAGCCGCCAGTGGTGCATAAAGTATAGAAACTTTTTCTTTCAAGAAGATGAGCGGTGGTGAAAGCGAGAAAGTTGTTCAAAAAGAATTGAAACTATTTTTCGAAATGTCAAAAATAGTCGGAAGATCGTTACTTGGCCTCTCAAGAGTTTCAAAGTAAGGAGAGCGGTATATGCATGAATCATTGTATGTTGAAGATTGGAGTTGTTGAAGCTAATCGACTTGAATATTCGAGCTGCGAACAGCTGGTTTATCTTGAAAATAGTGAGTTTCACAACACCACATGATTTTTCCGAAGCTACGCTGTCACTTTTAACATTCAGTTGAACGTGTTTGCATTAAAAGAAGTTTGAATTTCACACTATCTGACAACGTAGCTATTTCTCGGGTGGAGGGGGAAATCGTCAACTTACGTAAGGCTGACTGAAGTAAGGCAAATGAAGCTTGCTGTTCACGAGGACAGTGCTGTCGGCCAGTTGAATATCTGTAGCCAATCACAGCCTTTGTCTTGTCATTGAGTCAAACAACAACAGCTGTGATTTGCTTCAAATATTCAACTGGCCGACAGTACTGTCCCCGTGTACAGCGCGCTTAAGTAGTTTGAGTCAATGATCTCTGTACAAATCAATTGAGTATTGTTGGAGCGTAGAATGTGAAGTAGTTATCTTAGTAGGTTGTGGGCTGTTATAGTATGTCCAAGCAAAGAAGACCCTCTGGCAAGATGGGAACATTACGCCAACTTGTTCACATTTTTCAAGAATTATAAATGTGATCTTGATAGTAGATCGAATTGTCTCCTACAATTTGAGATCAAATTGATAATTTCTGAACCAATATTGATCGAGCTTGAGTCATTCTCCCATCTTGCCGGAGGGTCTTCTTTGCCTGGAAAAACTATAATTTGGAAATAGCTGTTTTATATAGATGAGTTTATTTTTCTACTTTGTCAATTTTTACAGAAGTTTTGTAGGCAAAGTTGAGGCATGCAAGCACCCTCTTTCACTTGACCCACACCTTGTAAGATTTGAATAGGTCTGGGAAATTTATTTGAAAAAATTATGATCTATAGTCCATTCACGATGGACTAGATAAACAGAAGCTCTGCATATGTGTGTGTGTGTGTGTGTGTGCGACTGGAGTGGCTTTGTTTTAGCCACGACATAAACAAGACACAGCAATGCCGAAATCCCGAATTTTGCTGACGGGACTTCAAACAAAACATTGACACAATAACTTTTACTATAATTGTTGGTTCATTTTAGGTTCATGCAGTCGAGAGACAACCGAAACAAGTTGTTTCCCAATGTGTATCTATAAAAAAGATTACTCAAAGACACTTATTCTGAATTGCCTGCAACAAAATTCGGGATTTCTGCATTGCTGTGACTTGTTAATGTCGTGGCTAAAACGATGCCACTCCAGTCGCACGCACACACATGCAGAGCTTTTGTTTATCTCGTCTCAAGCCATCGTGAATGGACTATAATTTCAAACTACTGGTGATGTGAGCATGTTTTTCTAATGGCTTGTTGATGCTAACATTTATTAAAAAAATATTAAAAATAATTTTTCAGCATCTTGAACTTGGTAAAGGTATGCTCCCTTGAAATCTGTTCGTTTTGTATAGTCTGTCCAAGCAAAGAAGACCCTCTGGCACGATGGGAGAATGATTCAAGCTCGGTCAATGTTGGTTTAATAATTATCAATTTGATCTCAAATTATAGGAAACAATTAGATCTACTATTAAGACTGTTATAATTCTTATAATTCTTTTAATACTGTTATAATTCTTCTGTTATAATTACTTTTATAATTCTGGAACAAATATTGACCAAGCTGGAGTCATTTTACCATCTTGCCAGAGGCTCTTCTTTGCTTGGTCAGACTATACCTTGTAACATTAGCTTATGTCCTTGCTTGTAATTTTTAGTTTTATTATTTTTATTTTGCATTACATAGTAAAACCACTGTTCTCAATTATAGTCTGTCCAAGCGAAGAAGACATTCTGGCAAGATGGTACAATGTCTCTGGCTCGTTTTGTTTCAAAAATTGTAAATTTGGTCTTAAATTGTAGGAAATAATTCGATCTTCTATTAAGACCACATTTATAATTCTCGAACAAATATTGACCAAGCTGGAGTCATTTCGCCATCTTGCCAGAGGGTCTTCTTTGCTTGGATAGACTATAACATACATGGTTAAGGTTGTTGGCCATTTTAAGACTCCTTCTAAATATTTTAACTTGAAATATTAAAAAAATATTTCAACTTGATTGGTAACAATGATTCAATGCTATTTTATTGAATTTAAAACAGGGTTCGCCAATGAAGTGGGACGATTTGAATAAGCAACAGGTTGTTTAAGAAATTGTATTTTTGTTTTTTTTATCATAAATAGAAAGTAGAAATGGAAATGTAGCCATTTAGTGTACAATAAGTCAAAAATCATTTTTTCAAATATAGCATCTTCCAAATGTCCTCCATTGGAATCTATGTACTTTTGCAGCCGGGCCTGAAAGAAGCGGGTAGGCCTAGATTTGCTGTGACTTTTAACTTTGTGCGTTACATCGAAATGATTCATAACTTTCTCACACCAGAACTCGCCCGTTTTTTATTGAATGAACTAACAATATAGAACAACAAGCCACACTGCGAGAATTGCCATGAATGCTGTGAATGTTTTGTTTCCAAGCTGCATCATTTCTCAAACGGGGATATCACTTGGCCCCTCGCTCTCCAGATTCATCAGATTTATGTTCACAACCTGTGACTTTTTTTCATGGGGCTACTTGAAAACGACATTTTTCAAAGCTATCCCAGCTCTAAAACAACGTATTCGAGATGAGATTGGAGGAATACCACTCAATATGCTGCGAAATGTGTTGGGAAACTTCCAGGCCTGGCTGCAAAAGTGCATAGATTCCGAAATTTCCATCTTTTTCATCTTTTTCCATCAAATTTCCGAAAAGACTCCATCTCCAAATGGAGGACATTTGGAAGATGATATGTTCAAAAAATGATTTTTCACTTGTTGTACACTAAATGGCTACATTTCTACTTTCTATTTATGATGAAAAAATTACAAAAATACAATTTCTTAAACAATCTGTTACTCATTCAAATCGTCTCACTTCATTGGCGAACCCTGTATAATTATCAAGTTTGATAAACGAATCAAATTTAATTCGTAGATTTGTTGATAAACGAATTCCCCATTTAATTCAGTGTATAGTGGTTTTCTCTGTTTATATTGTTTTATTTTCTTAACTAATTTGCATTTTGTTTTCTAACCAATTTGTTTCGTTTTCTTTTTTGCCCCCCAAAACAAATTTTGAAATTGAAAAGAATTCAATGAAGTCACTATTTAGAAGCAGTGAGGAAAGATTGGTACTAAGGAATCCATCACCGGAGTTGAAGGAAAAAATAACAAAAATTTGTAAAATGGTGGCGGGAAAATCCAAAATGGCGACGGGGATATCGAAAATGGCGGCCAAAAATTCCAAAATGGCCCCCGAAAAATCTAAAATGGTGGCAGGAAAATCGAAAATGACTGTTGGAAAGGATAAAAATACTCAAAGTAGGATGAAAATGTTGATTGCGAAGTTGCAGCAGAAATCTATGCGACCAAATGATAGAATGAAAAGTTTAAAGATAAATATGCTAAAGAAGAAATACAGTCAGCAAGTGAAAAACTTCAAAAAGAAGGTGATGAATTTAGTTTTGTTTTCTGTTTTTTTGTGTCATTATCAGCTTTTCTACTTTCCATTTCCTGATTGAATTATATTTTTGAAATTTTCTTTATCATTTCATTGCTTGTTAATGGGAGTTTCAACTTTCAAGATTCATAAATTTTTCTCAATGTTAGGGTTTCTTTAGAGGGCGGAGTTTTGATACACAGTAGTATTACAAAAGTCAGAAATTGATACACAATCTTACAGGAAGGAAGCTCTTATGGCTCAAAATAGAACATGAATTTCTGTCTGCTCCAAGTGATTGATAAAAATTGCATTGTTCTTATGGGGCATTATTCTGCTGTTCGGCAAATGGTGGACTATAGTCTGTCCAAGCAAAGAAGACCCTCTGGCAAGATGGGAAAATGACTCCAGCTCGGTTAATATTTGTTAAAAAATTATAAATTTGGTTTCAAATTGTAGGAAACATTTTGATCTACAATTTGAGACCAAATGTATAATTTTTGAACCAATATTGACCGAGCTGGAGTCATCTTCACATCTTGCCAGAATGTCTTCATTGCTTGGACAGACTATACTACTACTCACTCTTGAGTTGATTTTTTTTTTGTTCAATTGAAAAAATATTCAGTTATTTTTCCCCAGATTTTCGGAATTGTAAAATGAGCTAACCCCACTTTGTAATCACACGTTGCAGGTTGCAAATATTTTGTGTCAATGAGCTTCCTTCCTGTACGATTGCGTATCAATTTTGGACTTGCGTATCACTACTGCGTATCAAAATATCGCCGAATAAAGAGGCCTTTACAATTTTTTCATGTATTCTGTTCTCTTGGTTATCCTTTGCTCAAAATCATTCCTTCATTTTATGAAAGTAGCTTATAAGCATCATATTATTTTTTCAAAATATGTAGGCTATTCATTTATTCCTTAATTTAAATATACATTCACAAAATCAAATTGAAAGGGTAGGCTATTATGAAATTTCAAAATTCCCTCTCAGTATGTACTGATACTTGATTCCGTTAGATTAGGGTTTTTATGTAGAATATAGAATCATGTAGATATAGCCCAAGGTGTATAGAATAGTAGAGGTGGGGCAGAGTGAAGCAGCTGACTATGATACTGACGTCACGGAGTTCCTCTAGACATAAATTTTCAGCATTGATTTACCTATCCTTGGCGAAGAATTGTACGCTATTTTCGAATTTACGAAATACGGAATTGTTTCATAGATAAATTTATTGTATGAGCTTGTAGAGAATTTTAAGACATACATTTCGAGTGATTTAAATATATATTTTACTCATATTGAATTTAACATGAGAAAAAGTCCGTTAACGTGCCTCGGGAATGCTCTGCAGCTGGGTTAATGCCACTGGCGGCTCTTGGCCACGAAATAGGTGTGAAGTGCTGTACAGTGAAAGATACGGGACTTCACCTGTTTCGTGGGCAAAAGCAGCCAGTGGCTAATGCAATTATGGATAGCAATGCAATTATATTATAATAGCATTGCTATTCATAATTGCACCAGCCCAGCTGCAGATCATTCTCGAGACACTTAAAGGGACTTTCTTGTGTTGAATTTGAGTAAAATATAGATTTAAATCAATCAAAATGTAGGTCTTTAAATTCTCTACAAGCTCATATAAGAAATTTATCTCTTAAACAATTCTGTATTTTGTAAATTGGAAAAAGCGTACGATTTTTCGTCAAGGATAGGGAAATCAATGCTGAATTTTAGACCAGAGGAACTCCGTGACGTCAGTATCATAGTCAGCTGCTTCACTCTGACCCACCTCTACTATTCTATACACCTTGGGTATAGCCTTCTACATCAGTTACAATATTTCATTGTTTGTAAGTTTTATTATTATTAGCGTATGCCATGTTTGGTGGCGAGTCGTAAAAGGGTGTTCCACCGGCAAAATAACCTCAATAATCATCCTCGATAGGAAATTGTGGAATTTCTTGAAATGATCCACGGAGATTTAAATGTTCAAAAGGTTTTTCAATTTGAGAGAGTTCAAAACACAAAAATATCACCTAAATTTCTGTAAAATATAAAATTTCGAAAAATTTAGAGCGCAAATTTTTTCAACTTCTTACAATTTTCATGACAACCAAATATTTGTAAGTATTTAAATATATTTCTTATCTGCATCCCCATTAATAGCACGATCACTTATTGACATATGACATATTGACTTATGGCATATTTGTCAATTTTATAATAATAGAACACGTATATTCTACTATTTGCATCCAATACAATGGTTGAGGTAAAACCAAGCTTGTGAATTGAAATTAGAGTAGATGAATTGTTATAGGATATTAAGATTTCGTCCAGTTGTTGTTCAAATAACGAGTAAAGCTGGCCCAAAAAGTTGGGCGGTTTCGTCTGTCTCTTGTACGTAATGTAACCTACTAACAGCTGATGTAAAGCATCTATTGACACTTGATTTCAAAAACATCATCTAAGAATAGCTATATTATAACTCTTATTGATATCATCAGCTGTTGGAGCGCTCAAGGAGCAGACAAAACCGCCTAATCTTTTGGTGTCAGCTATGTATTCATTGTTGAGGTATAAACAAGCATCTTGTGCATTCAATGGTCATGGTAATATTATTAATATGTTCAAGAAAATAAGACATTCTGGGAAGATGGGAAAATGACTCCTGGGCCCTGGCTTATAAAGATTTACAGCTTGTTTTTCTGATGAAAAACAAGCGATTGGGATTGTAGATTCACCAATAAAACTCTCGAATTACAATGTTCCAATTTTTGGAAAGGATCAGCTGTTGAATCAACGATCAGCCAAAACTCACTAGAAGACCCTAACATTCGAATCCAAAATGGCCGCGATGGTTTGAGTGAAATAGGAAATACCATGTATTCTTTATTCTTTCTTCACAATTGCGACTTGGTTTCCAAGTATTTTAAGCAAAGGATGAATGAGTGATGATGAATAATGAAGGTTTAAGATGTAGGTTATATGTCTATGTAAATTGGTTCAGACGAAAAAATCACGATATCGCTGTTCAAACTCAAATCATCACGGCCATTTAGATTACAAGGCTAGGGTCTTCTGACTTGGTTTGTTTACGATTTTCTTTGTAGGTTATGATAATATTTTAGCAACAATAATGATTCCTGTTCAAATCTCACTATAAAAATAATGATTGATATTTATTATTAAATATATTCATAATAATAAATCAATTTCTATATCAAAATCATTAAATTAGGAGCAAAGTTTTGGTTTTAAAGGAATAGCATTGGACTATTCCGAAATTCTATTCACTTGAGGTAAATTCGTTTCATGACAGTTTTTTAATCAGCTGAAACTGTAGAATTTACATTTTATTGGAAACGTTTATGAGACAGAAACGCCCATAAAATCCACGAATTATGAGTAATGTGGATTGTAAAATGTTTATAAGCCAGGGCCCTGGGCTTTGGCTTATAAAGATCTACAGCTTGTTTTTCTGAAGAAAAACAAGTGATCGGGATTGTAGATTCACCAATAAAACGTTCGATTTACAATGTTCCAAATTTTGGAAAAAACAGCTGTTGCCCTAATATTGCAGTACATCAATGGCCGACTTCAAGGTTTCATATTTGTAGGTTATGATATTATTTTAGCGACAAAAATTATTTCTATTCAAATTTCACAATAAAAATAATAATCGATATTTATATTCATAATAATATATCAATTTATTCATCAAATCATTGCATTGGAAGCAAAGTTTCGTGTTTTTCATGTCATAGCAACTAGCCAGCTGAGGTTGTAAAATTTCCGAATTATGGGAAACGTTTATGAGACAGAAACACCAATAACATTCACAAATTATGAGTAATGTGGATTGTAAAATGTTTATAAGCCAGGGCCCAGATCAGCCAATATTGGTTCAAAAAATATAATTTCGTCTCAAATTATTGTTGAGCAGAATGTTTCCTACAATTTGAGACCAAATTTATGATTTTTGAACCATTATTGACCTAGCTGGAGTCATTTTAACATCTTGTCAGAATGTATTCTTTGCTTTGACAGACTATACCAAGCAGGTAAATTACAGTAGTAATACATTTAATGGTTATATATGATTCGAGTTAAAATTTATGTACATTTTGAGATGAGTTTGGCCTGCTCTGTTTTCTACTATCCCATAACACAGGCCAAGTGTTAATGGAAAGGATATACTTATCCTTTCCCAAGAATGGACATTTTTATGTCCAAACTTCGCCTTTTCATTTAGATATTTTAATGCACAACAAGTAAGATTGCAAGCAAGTAGCATATTGTTTGGATAATTGTTCTATGATTTTTGCATTCACATGTAACCTCTCTCATTGAATAGATTATAGAATAACCTGTAAAAATTGTAGTGTAAAATATCGAAATTAGTGTTCAACTTGTAAAAATAATAGAATAATTAGATTTAATAGTAATTCATTTGTAATCTAGAAACTAAGCATAAATATTTTGTTGCTATCTAAATGAATAAAGAAATCTAATCTGATCTAATCTTCTACCAAACATCTACCACTTTTCGATCACTTTTTCTCTCGATTCATGATTTTCTTCTTTTCTCTAGATGCGTCACGCCAGCCCTGAACCTCTCCCTAAGTACTCTTCGTCGAAAGAGGAGGACGAGGAGGAGGAGGAAGAGGTGGCGGAGGAGGAGGAGGTGGTGGCTAAGAATGGAGGAGCACCCAGGACACCGGACAGCGATGGAGAGATGCACTCTAGTAACGGATCGGTGACGCCTAATAAGAGGTTGGTTCAGTCTTTCCAAGCAACGAAGACCCTCTGGCAAGATGGGAAAATGACTCCAGCTCGGTCAATGTTGGTTTAAGAATTATAAAGTTGGTGTCAAATTGTAGGAAACATTCTGATCTACATTTTGAGACCAAATGTATTATTGTTTAACCGATATTGATTGAGTAGGAGTCATTTTCTCATCTTGCCAGAGGGTCTTCTTTGCTTGGATAGACCATATATGTACAGGGTGCGGCAGCGAATCGGGCGATTTTGAAATGTGCGTCAAAAATTGATGAAGCTGTTTACAGAAAAATTATTAATGCCATAATAATCTCCATGAAGAAGCATTTATATTTCACTGAACAAACTCAATCTTTGTAAATCACGTCGGCATGGTGACGTCCTTCTCTCATCAGGCATCCCTCAAGCCGCTGATTAAAACTGTTCATAACTTCTCGTAACATTTGCTGGGGTATTCGTGCAATCTCTCGACGAATGTTTTGTTTCAGTTGATCCACTGTCATCGGCTGTTGGTCGTAGACTTTACTTTTGAGGTATCCCCACAGAAAAAAGTCACATGCCAACAGATTGGGCAAACGTGCGGGCCATGGAATCGTTCCGTTTCAAGAGAATAAACGACCCATTTGGGCTGTATGGCTTGTTGCTCCGTCTTATTGGAATAATGTTTCATTGTTCATTTCGTACTGGGGTAGTTGTGGAAAGAAAAATGTGCGTAACATTTCGAAATACCACTCACTTACAGTTTCCCCATGTTCATTTTCGAAAAAATGATTCGAAATGCATGATGGAGATGAGACGCAGTCTCGTACACTAAAAGTCTACGAGCAACGGGCTATGACAGTGAAATATAAATGCTTTTCTATGTAGATTATTATGGCATCAAAAATCTTTTTGTAAACAGCTTCATCAATTTTTTGACACTCATTTCAAAATCGCCCAATTCGCTGTCGCACCCTATCCAAATCCAGATTTAAGAGTGTATGGTAGTGGACGGCAAACTGCCGAACGGCAAAATCAAGCCCCATGAGAACAATATAATTTTTATCAATCTCTTGGAATAGATAGAATTTCATGTTCTTTATCTCATTGGAAAGAGAATTCAATTCTCCAGGGGTGTGATTTTTTACTTTTTCGATTTTTAGTTTATTTCAATAGAGTTCAATACTTTTTTAGTTAATCAATTATACAATAATTATCAAACTAAAATAAAAATCGACAAAGTTACGCCCCTAGAGAATTGAATTCTCTTTCAAATGAGATGAAGAACGTGAAATTCTGTCCATAAATAGAGGCTCTATCTGCTCCAAGAGATTGATAAAAATTACATTGTTCTTAAGGGGCTTGATTTTGCCGTTCGGCAGTTTGCCGACTACTACTGCCCACTCTTATATTGAAATTTTCAAAATATTAGAATTGAAATAAATATAATACGGTTGCTGAGTTTTCAAGTCGCATTTCCAACATTATTCACTAGTGCTTATTGAATTTATTTTCATTTTTCCCAGATCAATGCTAGATTCTCCGCACACCCCACCTCTGCCCCCCAAGGCGTACGAGAATTTGTACAAGAAGAAGGCGGACAAAGGCGAGGAGTCGCCCTTGGCTAGCGGTCATCATCACCATCATCACAGCCGGCACTCGCAGGACAGTCTAGAGGAGGGGGAGGAGCGGACCAATGAGAGGTGAGAATTTGTTAATTTATCTACAAACTAATTTATTTATTTGATTACAATGATATAGTCTCTCCAAGCAAAAAAGAAATTCTGATAAGATGGGAAAATGACTCTAGCTCGATTAATATTGGTTCCAAAATTATCAATTTGGTCTCAGATTAAAGCAAACATTCTGATCTACAATTTGAGACAAATTAAAAATTTTTGAACTGATATTGATCGTGCTGAAGTCATTTTCCCACTTGCGAGAATATCTTCTTTGCTTGGACAGACTATACTATAAAAGGAATGCTAAAACAGGCGGTCGCCAAAAATTTTTATTCCAATTTAGATTGAAATGTCCAAAGTCGAGTTATGTTCCATATCACAATTAACACCAAAAAATCACAATAATTAAAATTATCTATTTAAAACCTTAAAGGTAGTTGTGTAAGCCGAATAAACATGGAAAACATTAAGTCAATTCACCGACAATATGAATGAGATATATTGATGTGAGAAGGTTTGTTAACCGTGTGTTTTATTGTCTTTTGTAGTAGATAGATTGTCTAATTCTAATTCAAATCATGTCCAACACCCAACTATTAGGATTAACACGAAAAGGGGTACACGTCTCACAAATAAATACAAAATTAATAATTTGATTACTATTACGACCACATTTATATTGACCGAGTTTGAGTCATTTTCCCATCTTGCCAGAGGGTTTTCTTTGGTTGGACAGACTATAGCACGATTTTTACGCTGTACGCCTGTGCGCGGATGCGCGTGTTTTGGAAAGCACACCTTTAGGTGTAATAAAAAGATGAACAGTGTACTAGTGGAAATCTTTACTAACCTCTTCTTTCTCGTTTCAGCAGGTCGAAACCGTCCCGTCACCGTTCCCTCAGCGTGGAGGAGGTTGCGCTGGTCGACGGAACGTCGTCGTCGAGACACGGAGGCAGCACCTCGTCGTCCCGGCAACGGCATCATGGCGGAAGTAGTCAGGCGACGGTGTCGCCAAAACGAAGGCGACGGAAAAAGCAGTCACCACCTAGGTGAGTGTTGGGTTCATTTTGGGTAGCTATATGTTTCGGATTCGAATCGAAATTATGAGTGAAATATTGTATTTATTTGACAAAAAATACAATCGTTCCCAGGCTTGAGCCAATTGAAAAAACCTATAACCTATTCACGATCACTTGAGACGAAATAAACAAACTTTTTGCCTGTAAAGGACCACAGTTTTGCACAATTTTTCCAGTAGATTCAAAATTTACAATTGAATTGAACAATTTTATTGTGAACAGTGATCTTTCATCAAAATTCAGAAATTTTTAAAGTGAAAAGTGTTTTTTAATGTGAAGATTCTAATGTAAACTTTAATCATCTCTCATTGTAAACATAATCATTCACTCACTCAGCATCACCTTTGCTTAAAATACTTGCTATCAAGTCGCAATTGTAGCAATAAACAATAAATAAATAAAAGTACAAGAGACAGACGAATCCGTATAACTTTCAGCTTTAGCTAAACCATACTGAAGTTTATCTTGTATGTATGATTGATATATTACGTTAAATTAATAATTTAAGTTGAATTTAACTAGAGTTTTCTGTTTCAACTTTTTTCAAATTTCCAGGTCAGCCTACAGAGACCGCAGCGGTGGAGGTCGAGATGACGACATTGACCAAGACCTGATGTGGAGCAAGAGTAGGACGTCCTCCTCCTCAATAAGGTATCATCGGTCGATGTCGCCTCCTCCTCCGCTGCCTCCTCTGGCCCCATCGGCCATCCATCATCACGCGTCGGGAGGAGGAGAGAGGGATAGGGAGAGAAGGAGGAGGAGAAGGTCGCCGAGCTATGTGGAGGAGGTGGAGAGGTTTGATGGGTGAGTGGAGGAGGATCTTATAAAAAACATTTTTGTTTGTTTTGTCTCCTTTTATAAGGTTTTATGCGTTTTAAAGAAAAAAGTTAATGAACATTTTTTTCTTCATAATTTGTTTCTCTACAGTCTACAATAAGGTAATTACAATAGAAAGGTATCAGTCATCAACATCGTAGCCGGGAGAAAACCGTGAGTTCTGACGTCATCGGTACCACAGCTGTTTAGCGAACCTAGAAGTTAGGAACTTCGTCTGCTCCTTGTGCGTTTCAACTTGGTTCCGATCGCCATTGTTTTTTCAATTCATTTTCTTTTGGAAATTTATGGAAAGAAATGCTGAGTACCTTTCCCAAGTCCGTGTGATTTGAACAACCAGCAATAGCACAGCACGGCATGTTGCTTTGTAAGTCAATGCAATTGAATCAAATTGATGAACTCATTTACTTGAAATCACCATAACAAGAATTCATTTCGCTATTAATACAATTATATAACCTATAGCTTGAATGCAATTGGGAACAGATTCTGTACTAATAACAAAAACCACATGTTCGCAAAAAATGATGCAGTGATAACATGCATTTCTTTCAAAATAGCATATTTAAATCAAGAGTGCATATTTTCCGTGATGTCAGAAATGATTCTAATCTAATTACTTTGATTGGAGCACACAAGGAGCGGACGAAGTTCCTAACTTCAAGGTTTGCTAAACAGCTTTGGTACCAATGACGTCAGAACTCACGGTTTTCTCCCGGCTACGATGTTGATTACTGATACCTTTCTATTCTAATTACCTTGGTCTACAATATTAAGTCACTCAAAAAGTTTTTCGCTTATTTCGCTCATAAAATATAATGCTCATTATCTCAATAACCATTGAAGCTCTGTCAATTTTACATAAGAATTGACCACTTAACTACTCTCTCAAGGCTGCTATAAAATTATGAAATTTAAACTTCAGTTGAGAATGAGGTAATGAAAATAGTAGCTGTGTGAGTAATTAAGGACTTTTGGACATTTTGTAATGATATTCAGATTTTGTTTTTTTCCAGATGATGTTTTTTTACCAAGGAACAATATCCTAGAGTAGGGTATGGAGTTCACAAACACCCTGTAGATGAACATTATTTATGTTTGGAGATAACATTATGATGTTTGGTAATTTTACTTGATTTTAATTTTTCCAGCCACCGTTTCATAGTCAGTGACACTCTAAGAGTGCGCATTCCGGCCGGCCGCAGTCCCAGTCCTGTCGCCTCCTCCAGTCACCGAAAACGGCGGAAGGTGTCCAGGTCGAAGGAGGTGCGAGGAGGAGGAGGAGAGAGTGAAAGGAGTAGGAGGGAGGAGAGGAGGAGGGAGAAGCATAAGTCGAGACGGAAGCGTGAGAGGAGGGGGTTGGCTGGGAGTAGGTCGAGGTCACCGGCTGTCAGGTTAGAATTTATTTATGTTACTAATGTATTATCTATTTATATATTCCAGTAGATATCTTACCAATAATAGAAACAAACATTTATTTGAGTAGATATCTTATTAAAAATAATAAAATTTTCCAAATTTTCAATGTTCAAGGTATGTAAATTATTGATTATTCTTGTTTCAGAACTATCATAATCTTTTTTAAAATTCAAAATTTGTTTGGTTTTCCCTTGTGAGTGAAAATTTGTTGAAGTCAAATGAAATGAGAACTAAAGTGACATAACCTAAATATTTGGACGTATTATGAAAAATTGGTGAAGGGACAGTTTTGGGAGTAATCCTGTTGAACCTTCCATTAAGTATGTGTTGTAACTTGATAATAAATGATATAAACAAACATATATTGATATAAATCAAATAGATTGATATGTGAGTGAACAGACTGTTTTCACTTATATTAAGTTTTGAAAAAACACTGTTTTCATTATATCAAGTATTATATCAATCATATCTACCCAAGCAAAGAAGTCCCTCTGGTAAGATTGGAAAATTAATCAAGCTCGGTCAATATCTGTTCAAAAATAAAAAAAATTGGTCTTGATCGTAGATCGAATTGTTTCCTTCAATTTGAGATCAAATTAATAATTTTTGAACCAATATTGATCGAGCTTGAGTTATTATCCCATCTTGCCAGAGGGTCTTCTTCGCTTGGACAGACTATACAAGAGGCAGACAAAACCGACCAACTATTTGGCTTTAGTTATAACATAGGAAAAGAATATACAGTAATACTTTTATTCTTCCTCTATGACTGTAGTAAGTAGTTCAACTCAATGTAAATGCTAACATATTCATAACTATGCGTAATTTATCTTGGAAGGTGATTATGAATTCATACAATCCTAATAATAATTTGCCTAGCATTATTTTTCACAAGCTTGTCATGTACAGAGCTCAGTTTCAGTAAGTATCTGTGCGAGCAAAGAAAACATTCTGACAAGATGGGAAAATTACTTCAGCTTGGTCAATATTGGTTCAAGAATTGAAAATTCAGTCTCAAATTGTAGAGCAGAATGTTTTCTTCAAATTAAGGTCTAATTGTTCATTTTTGAACCAATATTGACCGAGCTGGTGCTATTTTCCCATCTTGCCGGAATGCCTTCTTTGGTTGGAAAGACTATAAGCCTTGTATACAATTTGTAGTATTGATTTATTCAAATGCACGTATCACTCAGTGTTATGTTTTGAAGGGAAGAAGAATACAGTATAGAATCTCATAATCTTACAGGTATTCTTACAGGGTACTGAGAAACATTCCCACCAAGTTTTATGTTGAAAAAAAAATTAAAAAAGTAGAATGTTGAAATCGACTTGGCTCTTCCACAGGGTGCTGAGACGCTCCCACTCGCGTTCGCGCAGTCCCGGACGCGGCTCGTGGCGTTTGCGATCGCGCAGTCGATCGCCACTACTGGCCGCAGCGCGACGCGATTACAGTCGCTCACGGTCGCCCGCAGACATGTACTCATCAAAGCGGCTGTCTGATAAAAAGAAGCGGTCACGGTCTAGGTAAGATGGAAATGTTCAAATTTTCTTTTTGCCCTCTTTTTCTCATCTTCTTTGTTATCTTCTACTGCTACTTCTTTTTTTCTTCTTAGTTTACTGCTTTTTCTATCTGCTTTTTGCTTCCCTACCTCTTGTTTCTTCTCCATTCTCCTCTTTTTTCTTCCTCTTGTTCCTCTTTTCTTATTCTTCTGCTCCTCTTCCTTCCTTTTCTCTCTCCTTTCTCTCTCTCTCTCTCTCTCTCTCTCTCTCTCTCTCTCTCTCTCTCTGGAATGATATCCTTTCCCAAGAATGGACATATATATATGTCTAAACTTTTCACTTAGATAACTTACACTCCTTATTCATTTTGCAGAACCTTGAATTGAAATTTTTATAAATTTTGCATTCATTACATCACAGTTTCTTTGTATTTTTACTAAAAGTTTCTATTTTGTAAAATTTGCTGTTGAATTAGTTTTAATAGCTTATATTGCAATGTAGAATCTAAGCTGCATTAAGTAATCTATTTGAATAAAATAATATAATCTCTCTCACTCTTCCCTATTTTCTCTCCCTTTCTCATTCTTTCCTTTCTCTTGCTTCTCTTTCTTGTTCTTCTCTTTCTCATTCTTCTACTCCTCTTTATTCATTTTTCTTCTAATTTGCCTTATTTTCAGAAATGATTCATTAAAATTCTTGAAATTACTCTCAAATTTGTTCCAAACCTGTTTTGTAGCTATCCAATTCATCTTGTCTGCTCATTCATTTTCATTGATCAACTCATGGATACTAAATTTCACAGCAGGGATCATGGGCAGGTTTTAGCCAAAAACCAGCTAGTTGTGATGTTTCATGGACCCACAAAAAATGAAATTGCAGATTGTCAGCTGATAAACTTCATTTGTGTCTGCATTGGAATGGCTACTGACCATTCCATGTTAACATAAACTATTTTTTTGTGAGTTTGTGAAATGTCATAATCCTATCAATTTACTGCACATCAGGCTTATGATATCAACCATGCATTCTTGTATCTGCGGATCAACTCTTGAAATTATAATCTGTAATGTACTGTTTTTCAGGTCACCAGCCTCCCTGCAAAAGGCACGTGAAATATCAGCCAAAGCAAAAATGAGTGAAACCAGTCTGTTTGCTGAACTAGTGAAGGACAGAAACATGCGCAAACGACTGGAAGAAAAACAGTTGGCTGTACTGGAAGGGGATGGCAACACTGACAAGACTGTTTCACAAGATGGCAGTAATAAGTCAGCCGTAGACATTAACAATATCCCAGTGCCTGATAACAATAATAGTGGTTACACGTTGAGGCCCATTGATGGTGTTACATCAACTGGACATAGTGATGGTTTTGTACCAGCTATGGAACCACCTCCTCCTCTACCTCCACTACCTCCCCTATCCCCGGGTGATTTTGAAATGCCCGACGCAGTTGATAATAGTCAGAACATTAGTAATAATAACAATGTAGCTGTGTACCCCACCAGTCAAACAGTTGTTAATGGTAATAGTGATAGTGCAAGTGCTGTGATAAGTTCTCTAAATAGTGTGTCGCAACAAAATATGTCGCAAAACAATTTTGGTCCTCCGGGCCAGATGCCAGATGGATCAAGTGTTCCAGGTCGGATGCTAGATGGATTGGGTGCTCCAGGTAGGACAGGACTTTTGAATGCGGCTGGACTGAAACAAGGCCTGCCAAATATTGTGTCAAAGCCTAAAAGTCTGGTGAAGTTGCCTATGCCACCAGGAATCAATCAGAACGATTTGGAGAGCATTGATTCACCTCCAAGTAGGTCGCCTAGTCCTGCGCAAAGGAGGAAGATGCCGGCTACACCTCCACTGCCGCAGCCACCTCCAACAACAGTGAAGAAGGGTATCAAGGATTTACCATTGCCGCCTGGTGAGTTTGAAGTTTTCCATACAATTTATCTTAAATTAATCAATTCCTGATTGTGAATGAGCAAGTCTAGTGTTCTTTTTTGTTCTCTTTTTGGCTCTATGTAAACAGAAGAACTTCACCAAAATTTTATCAATGTGTATAGTATCAAGAACTACCTATGGGAAATTGTTGTTATGTTGGATGTGGAACTTTCAAGTTCCGAGTTCTTCAGAACTCCCCACTAAGTACTAAGTACTGTTGTTGAAGTGAAATTTGATAAGTGAATTTATTATAATCTTCAACAGTTCAAGTAGTATGAAGACAAAAGAAGAGATTGTCTTTTAACATAAAAAATTTGGGACTTTCAAATCGAGTGTTCTTGTATTTCCTCAAGTAAACAAGCTTGTAACTTGTTATAAGGCATAGATTCCATTTCAGTTGTATTACCATTATGGCATTTAAGTAATAGCATTAATTTTATTTATAATGAATTACACTATCAATTTTTACAATGGTACTCTCAACTTGGTTGCTTGTTAGATGTGTTTCGGGACACTGATGCTGGGTTTTTCCAAGCACACTAAAACTTGAGGGACCCTCAAATTTTGATAAAACAGCTGACATTTTCTATGCTAAGTATAAAAAATGTAAATTGTTTGATGTAAACTTGAGGGTCCCTGGAAGTGTGCTTGGAAAAAATGGGCATAATATTTAGGCTGGTATTTCACAATAATATTTTCTACTACATTTTAGATCATAGTGATCTGATATGATCATATGATCAGATAGGTAGCCTAATAGAAAATATTATCTTGTAATACCAGCTTTATAATGTTCATATACAGCATACAAGAAGTTTCTAAATACTCATTTCATTGAATTGAATTAAAAACATCTTTATTCATTAAAATGTACAGGTTCATCCAGAATAGTGTCATAAACGTTACAATAATACTATAAAATAAGTAATAAACTATAGCAAAATAAAGTACAGTCATGAATATCCAATAAATGATATCAATAATTTTCATACATTAGAAAAAGTACAAACAATCACCCTCAAAATTCACTCATAAGCCCCAGTGGCTTAAAGTGATGCTAGTATATGCTCTGTAAACTATTGTAGGGAATACAGAGAGAGTGATATCAAATATTCATTAAGTTTTATTCTAAATTTATTTAGAACAACTTACTATTGACTGTAATTGTAGAGGCAAAAATGTGAAGTATTCATCCCCCCATTTGTGAGTTCTTTTCTTGAAAAATTCGAATCAATGTCTTTCCGCTATCCTCCTGTTTCTAGTACAATAGCCATGCGTCTCATTTCGTAGTTTTCCAGTGTAACTCTTAATTTAAGTATGAACATAAGCACCTGAATATTTCATCATAGAGTTGAGAAATTAATTTATGATCATTAATTTATCATAATTCAATCAATCAATTTTATTTGAAATCAATCATTACATTTTCAATGCATTTCATTACATTTATGATTCAATCAATCAATTTTATTTGAAATCAATCATTACATTTTCTGGTCCTGCTAAACCCGTAGTTTTTTCAGCAGGTGCCATTTCAATACAAAAATTATTCACAACGTTAAATAAATAAAAATAAAATACAATTAGCTCATTTGTTGTAAATTATAAACAATCTTAACAAGAATGAATTAGTAAAAAATAATGATGTTTTTGAGAAAGCAAAAAATATATATAAGGAATATAATAAATAAAAATCAAAGAAAAATAGAGTAATCAGATAGCATTATTAACCTTAAGCATAATAACTTGTTAATAAGAAATAGATGGCGATTAAGGAAGGAAATTATTATTTGTGATAATTATAACAGTTAGAGTAAGATGAAGGAATAAATTGATTTTTATGATTTCCTTTCCCCCACAGTTGTGCCGGGCGTTGAAGACCTGAGCGGTGACGATGATTCAGAAGGCTTCAGTGGGGGAACTCCGCCCAGGTCACAGTCGCATCTGGACCATCGGTCGTCGACTAAACTGTTTGGCAACTCGCAGAGGCGCGGTCTGTTTGGCAGTCAGCGGCCGGCTTCTGGTGTCAAACTGACCAGGCCCAGGATACTGAATAGGCGACGGGCTGGCAGAGTAGGACAACAGGTATGTATATCTATATCTATAAAAGCGAAATGGCACTCGTTCACTCACTCACTCACTCATCAGCAAAACTAAAAAACTACCGAACCGAATGCGTTCGAATTTGGAAGGCTTGTTCAGTTGGACCGTTTGACGCGTACTAAGAAAGAATTTTTAAAACTTCATGAAGATACGCCAAATATTTGAGTTTTTCTATAGTTTTTCGGCGTTTTCTTGTTTTTTTTTCAGGTAGAAAATGTTGATATTTGGTGGGCAGGTTCAGATAAGGTCTAGAAATGTTGTGTTGAAATATTTTTGGAATCCGTTCAAGATTACGTCTGTAATAAGGGTTTTCAAAATTGTTGATGAAAATTGCATAACTTCCGCCTTGATATGACCAATCCTTACTGTAAATTCAATGGTTCAGCGAGATTATAGATGAACTAGTTTAGAAGATATTGAATCAATTTTCAAACTATGTCCGATATCCTTTCCAAGGAAGGGTACGCTCGATATTAACTAACGTTCTACTATTTTTCGGAGTTTTTCTTGAATTTTTCGAGAACAAATTGGCAGAAATAATATTGAAATCTAGTAAACATGTCCAGATTAGGTCCGGAAATGCTGTGTTCAATAAATTTCGAATCCCTCCGGAATGGAATTTGCAGGCGAGCGAAGCGAGCCTGTTTGACTCACAGTGCCGATAATGTCGGGGGTCCAGGGGGCGGAGAAAGCGAGCCTGTCGGCTAGTGTATAATAAACCATTAAATGAGAGAATTTCACTTGAAAAGGGTACTTTGATTATTTATTGATTAATTATTCTTTAGTAGCCCAAATAACTAAGTGAACATTTGTAATATAATAGTTATTTGATTTATTTATTGGTATGTTTTTGTGTCAGCAGGTGATAGGCGGCCCGCAACCAGCTGTAGTGCCTGAAGAGGAGGACTGGGGAGATAGGTGTGTGGACGTGTTTGAAGTGTTGACGCAGATTGGTGAGGGCACTTACGGACAAGTGTACAAGGCTAGGGATCGACGTACTAGTGAGTATTAATCCATTCATTTCATTAATCATTAATTTGAGATTAACATTTATTCATCCAATCATTTGATTAATCATTTATTCATCTATTCAGTTAAAACATTAATTTATTCTATTGATGTTACCTCAGAAATAAACTATCAGGATTTTAGCTTATGCTGATAGCAGTACAACAGTACATTGTAGACCTCTGTTTCTCAATTTGAGAATCTTGCCAATTATAAACATCTAAAACTGTTTTTCTTTTTTAAATAATTATCAAAGTACCCTTTTTCAATTTTTTTTCAAAGCATTACATGTTTCGACTATTTATAGTAAAAACATATTTGTTTGTTTGTTTATGAGGGTGAAGCCCACATAAGCTCATAGGCTTGTGCGTGGGTAATGGAATGGATGATAGATGACGACTACTTTTTAGGTAGTCGGGACCGACGGCTTATCGTCTCCTCCGAAAGACGGGGTGGCCGTATTTATGTGTTTGTGCTGTGGTCAAAAATTGTTTCCCCGCTTGGGACTTGAACCATGGTCCACCTGGTTATCAGACCGGCGCTTTATCACTCCTCCAACGAGCCACCCCGCCAATATATAAGCCAATATATAATATATATTATATATATATAATACTTTGATAATTATTTAAAATGGATACGCGACAAACTGTCTCCCCGACAGCCGTTCCCCATTTAAAACCAGTTTTTAGGAGACGGTCTCCTTTCCAAGCACGTTTTAGAAGGTGCTCCGCTGACGGGGATAAACTTTGACGGCAGCTCTCGAGGGGATTCGTTGTCGGGCACGGTCCCGACAGCGAGTCTCCTTCGTTCTACTAGGGGAACGGATGTCGGGGAGACACTTTGTCGGCACTGGCGTATTTTCAGCAGGGTACTGGTTGACGCCTATGAAACCAAGAGGGGAACGTTTGTCGGAGAGACACTTTGGCGGCGACCCAAGACAAGAAGACATACTGGCAAGATGGGAGAATGATTCCAGCTCGGTCTGTGTTGCATCAAAAATTATCAATTTGGTCTCAAATTGTAGCAAACATTCTGGTCTACAATCGAAGACCAAATTTATAATTTTTGAACCAATATTGACTGAGTGAGCTCAAGTCATTTTGTCATTTTGCCAGAAATTCTTCTTTGCTTGAACAGACCTATACCTATTCCTCAGCGTACTTGGAAAATTTCAAAAATCCGTTCTTAGTGATTGAGGTCCAATTCAATACAAGATTTGAACGTTTTCGGTTCTGTGGAGTCATGGTTCTACTGGTGAATGAATGAATCAGTCAGTGCTATTTCGATTTCATGTAAATAGATCATCGTTGTTTAGCAATTTTTGTAAGTTATATACAGGGTGTTTCAGGAGGAATGTGCAATACTTCTCAGGCTGATTCCTTACACCAAGTAGACAGAAAAGTCCCATGGGACCATCCCACAAAAACGCTTTGTTACCGAGATAACAATGGCGGAAAATTGAGATTTTTCAAAATATATTATTTTTTCCAATTTTTTAGAGGCTTTAGTCAGGTTCTGAAATAATCAATTCTTATGTAAAATTAGCTGAGGAATTCAATAAAACCTGTTCCAAGTTTGTAACTTTAACGGTTATGAAGATAATTGGGAAAATATGCTAGAAAACGCTATTTTTCAACAATAGGGGTTATAACTGGATAAGGAATCATAAAATTGTATTTTTTATTAATAGAAGTTGAAGAGAGTCGGATTCTGAAGAAAAAGTTATCCAGTTATAACCCTTATTGTTGAAAAGTAGCGTTTTCTAGCCTATTTTTCCCAATTATCTCAATAACCGTTAAAGTTACAAACTTGGAACAGGTTTCATTGAATTTCTCAGTTAATTTTACATAAGAATTGATTATTTCAGAACCTGACTAAAGCCTCTAAAAAATTAGAAAAATTAATATATTTTGAAAAATCTCAATTTTCCGCCATTGTTATCTCGGTAACAAAGCGTTTTGAGATGGTCCCATGGGACTTTTTTGTCTACTTGGTGTGAGGAATCAGACTGAGAAGTATTGCACATTCCTCCTGAAACACCCTGTATATTATGTATTCTGTAATTTTCTAACTGTGTTTTGCAGACGATCTAGTAGCGTTGAAAAAGGTTCGTATGGAGAACGAGAAGGACGGCTTTCCCATTACAGCTGTTCGTGAAATTAAAATTCTGAGGCAGCTGAACCACAAGAACATTGTCAACATGCGAGAAATAGTTACCGATAAACAGGACGCACTCGACTTCAGAAAGGTAAAAATTGACTTATTCTTATTCTTCTTCTTCTTTTTTCTTCTTCTTCTTCTTTTCTTTTCTTCCTCTTCTTCTTTTCTTTCTTCTTCTTCTTCTTCTTCTTCTTCTTCTTTTTTCGTCTTCGTCTTCTTCTTCTTCTTTCTTTTTCGTCTTCTTCTTCTTCTTCTTCTTTTTTCGTCTTCTTCTTCTTCTTCTTCTTGATCTTCTGCTTCTTTTTTCGTCTTTTTCTTCTTCTTGATCTTCTGCTTCTTCTTTTTTCGTCTTCTTCTTCTTCTTCTTCTTCTTCTTCTTCTTGATCTTCTGCTTCTTCTTTTTTCGTCTTCTCTTCCTCTTCTTCTTCTTCTTCTTCTTCTTGATCTTATGCTTCTTCTTTTTTCGTCTTCCTCTTTTTCTAATTCTCTTTATTCTCTCTTCTTCTTTTACTTCATCTTGTTCTTCTTCTTATTAAATGCAAAGACAAGATGTCGTCAAATTACTGATTTATTAAAAAATCCGAGATACTGGTTTCGGTTGATACACCATTATCAATCTCTGGTAAAACTATTCCATACCTAATCTCTACTTTTTCCTCCTATTCTTTTTGTTTCTCGGCTCCCCTCTCTTCTTTCTCTTCTGGTTCTTCTCCTTGATCTTCTACTCCTCTTTTTCTTTTACTTTTATTATTTTTCTTATTATTCTTTTCTTTCTTCTGAGCTCTTTACAGTTTGTTGTATAGTTAGTCAACCAGGTGGAAGGGGAGCGGGAATTCTGTCAGGGGTCGGCTTCGGCTTGGTCGGTGTTGGTTCGGGGACTGTGGGCTCTGTTTGAGAATTTATGTCTTTTAGGCCGGTATTGGCCACTGGCGGCTCGTGCCCACGAAACAGGTGAAGTGCTGTACAGTAAAAGATACGGGAACTTCACCTGTTTCGTGGGTACGAGCCGCTGAGCCGCGAGCTGAAGTCGTTTTCCCGTCTTGCCGGGGTGTCTTCTTTGTTTGGGCGGATTGTATAGTGGAGTGAATATGAAATTGGAAACCAGCTGGTAGGCCCAGGCCCTTCATAAGGCTGTTGAGCCATTGAAAAACAAAAAAACCGAGCTGGAGTAATTTTCCTATCTTGCTGGAATGTGTTCTTTGCTTGGACAGACGCCTTCACAACTAATCAACAAATAGATGAATAATTTATTTCCTCTTTTTTCCAGGATAAGGGTTCGTTCTACCTAGTATTCGAGTATATGGACCACGATCTAATGGGACTACTGGAATCGGGTATGGTGGAATTCAATGAGGCTCACAACGCCAGCATAATGCGGCAGATACTGGAAGGACTCAACTATTGTCACAAGAAAAACTTTCTGCATCGAGATATCAAGTGCAGTAATATACTGATGAATAACAGGTGAGTTGAATTATTTATATATTTAATGACAAACACTATCGGAGTGTGAAAATTTGTGAATTTTAAAGTGTTTGAAGATTTTTTAAATATAACCTTTATTTTAAATATTTCTATAAAAATTTGGGAAAAAGACGTTTTGACTTTGATGTCTGTGTTTTTACCATTTATTGTATAATTTTTCAAATAAATAAATATCGCTTCCTTTAATACTAGATCCTGTACTAATAAAATGGCAATGTCGCACCGTAGGTACAGTCATAGCTTCCTTTAATAGAAGGCCCTGTCCTAATAATATGGCAACGTCGCACCGTAGACACAGTCTTTTCATATGGAAGCATTAAGTACAGATATAAATCATGTGAGTTGACTTGGTTTTTTCTCTTTAAGCATAATTTCCATGAAAAACGTTCCCGAAACTCTTCGTATAGAATTCCTTTTGTGTTTTTTGTAATAGGTTGTGATAGAGATTAGCAAGAAAGATTAAGAATAGACAGTTATTTATTGAAATAGCTTATGATTTGTAGCAAGTCAAATGTGAGAACTCACACAAGAAACGCATCCATAAGAACAGCTGATTGGAAAATGATTTCAATGCTTTTAAATAGACCCAATTTCCTACTCTACATAGTTGCCAGTTTTTAAGCCATGACCTTCTATTAAAGGAGCTATGCTAATATTCAAATTTATGACTGCAGTCTCGTGTAAGGCCATGACCTATTAATGGAAGCTATGGTACAGTCCAAGGCGTTTAGATCCTCAGGTGAGCCGATTGTCTCGAAATTACGGTTCACGAGTTCTGACGTCACAATTTTTCTACAGTGTCACACAAGCACCCAAAATGAAAAGCTGATGAGAATGTAAACATAACCTATTTGCGTTTGTGTTGAAGAATATTATTGTTGTAATGAATTCTGATGAGTTGGGAACTTCACAATTAACAAGGAAACAATATTCTCACGATGTCTTAGGAAAAAGTGGACTGCTGGGCTCTTGGCCCACCTGGTAGACTTACTAATCTTGGATTGGCTCGACCGTATTTTTTGGACATAACCAAGTAATCATTATAAATCTCTTTTTGTACAGGGGCGAAGTGAAGCTGGCAGATTTTGGTTTGGCGCGTCTTTATAACGCCGAGGATCGTGAACGTATGTACACGAACCGTGTGATTACTCTGTGGTACAGGCCGCCCGAACTGTTGCTGGGAGAGGCACGCTATGGACCAGCCATCGATGTGTGGTCTTGTGGATGTATATTGGGAGAACTCTTCCTCAAGAAACCTCTGTTTCAGGTGAGATATTTTTTTAATTCTGTTTTGCTGTGGATGATGCCCATACAAGTATTTAATTTCACTTGTGCATGGGTAATGGAGTGTGCGAGGGTGATTTATGAGGTGCATAAACGACCATGCCTCTGGTGGGATTCGAACCCACGACCGGGTAGCGCTAGCGGACTGAAGGTTGTAATGCCCCAGACCACTCGGCCAACCCGGCCGGCACTCTGTGGTGTAATATTATCAACAAAATCTCAATTTTATTTCATTGAGACATTAAGAAAGAACTGGTTCAGGTTTGTGCAATATTTTTCTAATTTTCAATATTGTTCTCTTTGGTGAATAATTTATTTAATTCCGGCCATCAACATTCCAACTTCAAAATTTCAGAGTTATCCCTGGATTGAAAATTATGTGTTTACTCAGTGCTATTATATCATATAACCTCATTTTAGAGGCTATTGACTTTATGATGAAATTTTTGGGAGAGAAATAGCACAGACTATGCCTATTTTTTTCTAACAATTCAAGTAGTTGCATCGATGTATGAATAAAGAATAAAGAAAGAATGATAAGACAAGGTATTGTCAAACCAGGGGCAAACCGAGTGATTAATTTCAGGGGGGGATATGAAAATATTTACAATGAGATATTTTACAATGGCCACCATCCGCCAAAAAAAGTTGATTTAGGAGGGAAAGAGCCGTTTTTGGCGGGAGAATATCTTAATTTTAGAAGTAATTGGTCGATTTTGGAGGAAAAGAGTTGAATTTTGGAGGGAGAATGTCAGTTTTTTTCAAGAGGAAAGGTCAAGTTCGGAAAATAAGTGAAAATTTTGGCGGGAAAAAGTTAAGTTTTGGTGGGGAAATGGGAAATGAGTGTGAATTTTGGCGGGGGAGTCGAGTTTTGTAGGGGAAATGTCAGGTTTTGGAGGGAAATTGTCAATATTTCATAGAAGGGAGGTAGAGGTTGGAGAATAGAAGTAAATTTTGGTGGGAAACTTAGGGCAGAGAGCGTCGTGTTGGAGATGTTGTTTGTCGATGCTGCGGTGGTATAGTCTGTCGAAGCAAAGAAGACCCTCTGGCAGGATGGGAAAATGACTCCAGCTTAGTCAATATTGGTTCAAAAATTATAAATTTCGTCTTAATATTAGATCATATAATTGTTTCCTACAATTTGAGATCAAATTGATGATTATCGAACCAATATTGACCGAGCTTGAGTCATTTTCCGATCTTGCAAGAGGGTCTTCTCTGCTTGGACAGACTATAGGTGGACTCCGTTCCGAGTTTGTTGAGTAATGATTGATGAAAAATTATCTTGAATTATTATCACGATTATTGTTATTATTTACACTTGAAACTGACAAATTCGCCGAAACATGTTGTGTGTGAAATAAAAAAATATTTTTAAAGGGTACTCTGATTTTAATCATTTTTAAAGTTTCAAAAACATACAGTAGCCCTAGAAGAAAAGAAGTATTAGTACAGGCTATGTATAGTTTTCCCTCCCAATTAAAGTATTTTGTATAAATAAAAACGAATGAATGAATCCTTTGAGTTTGATCTTTGAATTTGATTCAAGTTGTTATATTTGTGAAAAAGGACTACAATTTCATTATAATGGTTGGGGTATAATACAGTATATGAAAGAAAAATTCATGAAATTGTTGCAGGCCAATGTAGAAATGATGCTTTTGGAGATTATTTCCCGTGTCTGCGGTACCCCCACCCCGGCCGTGTGGCCCAAGGTGGTTGAGCTACCTCTCTGGCACACCCTCAAACCCAAGAAGACGCACCGGAGACGCCTAAGGGAGGACTTTTCGTTTATGCCGCAGTCGCCACTGGATCTACTGGATAGGATGTTGGAGCTGGATCCGGAGAAGAGGATCACCGCCGAGGAAGCGCTCAAGTCGGCTTGGTTGAAGAATGTTAATCCTGAGAGGTTGGTGGAGAAATTATTTTTTGGTTCACTTGATAGAAAGTAGCCAGTTTCGATCCAAGGTGTGTAGAATAGTAGAGGTGGGACAGAGTGAAACAGCTGGCTATGATACTGACGTCACGGAGTTCCTCTAGTCAAAAATTTAGCATTGATTTTCCTATCCTTGACGAAAAATCGTACGTTTTTTCCAATTTACAAAATACAGAATTGTTTATAGATGAATTTCTTATATGAGCTTGTAGAGAATTTCAAGACCTACATTTTGAGTGATTTAAATCTATATTTGACTCGAATTTGACATGAGAACAAGTCCGTTAACGTGTCACGGGAATACTCTACAGCTGGGCTAATGCAATTATGAATAACAATGCTATCAAATGCAATGATATTATAAATGTATCTTATAATAGCATTGCTACTCATAATTGAATTATCCCAGCTGCAGAGCATTCCCGAGACATGTTAACGGACTTTTTCTCCTGTTAAATTTGAGTAAAACATAGATTTAAATCACTCAAAATGTAGGTCTTGAAATTCTCTACAAGCTCATATGAGAAATTTATTTATTGAACAATTCTGTTTCGTAAATTGGAAAAAAGCGATCGATTTTTCATCAAGGATAGGGAAATGAATGCTAAATTTTTGACTAGAGGAACTCCGTGACGTCAGTATCATGGTCAGCTGCTTCACTCTGCCCCACCTCTACTATTCTATACACCTTGGTTAAGATCTACTTGACAGGCTTTGAAAGCCTTCATTTTCCACACTAGTGTGGAATAAACGGCTGATATTTGGGCCTTAAAGCCGTACAAGATTGGAAAAATCAGCTGTCAACAAAATTTTCCGTATCACATAGCAGCGAATTCCATGCAAATTGGTCGTCTGAACAGGTAAGTCGACTATGCGACTACCGAATGCGTTCAAATTTGGCAGGCAAATTCTGTTGGACCGTTGGAACAGATTTTCAAACTTCCCAAGCATACGCCAAATATTTAGGTTTTTCCATAGTTTTTCGGCATTTTCTTATTTTTAGTGCATTTCATTTGAAAAAATGCACTATTGGTCTTGCCCTGACAATCGAAAATTTATGATGTGATATATTTTTTACACGTTTCCGAGCCCCTAGAACACGAATCTGATGTCCGTTCAAATTCATATATCTATATATTTATATAAATATATATATATATATATATATATATATATTTATATATGTACAGTTTCTTGTTAACACGATAACTCCCGAAGGGCTTGTCGGAGGGCGACCAAACTTTGCACAAAAATCATTAGTGTTAATATCTCGGTCAAGTTCGTTAACCAGCCAAATTGGTCCAAGGGTAGGGGGTGAAATTAGGGGATGAAAATTTTGAAAAATCACTACAAATCGACCAATAACGTGATCGTTTTGAAAATTGGTGGGTATAATACCCTTATTATTCCCTACAATTTGAGCCATCAACGAAAAAAATCCAATCAAGAATGGCAGAGAAAATGGCGAATAACACAATGCCAAAAATTGTGTTTTTCGAAAACGGCGCCTTTGAATTCATACCCTGAATAGCTCATTATAAGTCATATGATTTGAGCCATCATAGAATTGCATTTGAAATGCACTCTTTCCGACCGCCAGCTGCCGGAGCGAATTTTTTCGAGAACCAATCGTTAGAAAATGTTGTAATTCTGTGGAGAGACATCTCTTTTCTAGTCTCGAAAATTGCTTCATCAATTTAGAATGCATATCACTGAACTTCTGCTGATTTCAATCCATTTTTCTGTTTTATTCAGGATGCAAGCCCCCGAACTGCCTCACTGGCAAGACTGTCACGAGTTCTGGTTTAAGGAGCGTCGCAAACAGATGAAGCAGAAGCAGCAGCAGATAGATGTGCCCGCCAAGGGAGCCTCAAAATCGGGGGCGTCCAATAAGGGTAGCAACTATGATGATGCGGAGATCGCTGGGGGGTGAGTTTCAAATTTTCATTTTTGATTTTTAAATGCGGGGTTTTATTTATTTTTCAAGTGTTTTTCTTTATCCAACCCATTCGTGCCTGTTGAGTGTATTTATCAAGTCCGGTTTTTCATTGAATTTTTATTGTTTCATTTCTCAGGTTGGAAATTTCAGTTCTTATAGTGTTGTATGTAGAAGTGCTTCGTTCTCTTTACTTATGTTGTAAGTCCGCTATCAGTTCTGTCTGAAGTCTGAACTGACAGAACTGCTATAGTATGTCTAAGCAGAGAAGACATTCTAGCAAGATGGTAAAATGACTCCAGCTCGGTCAATATTGGTTCAACAATTATTATAAATTTAGTCCCGAATTGTAGAAAACATTCTGATCTACAATTTGAGACCAAATTTATGATTTTTGAACCAATATTAACCGAGCTGGAGTCATTTTCTCATCTTGCCAGAAAGTCTTCTTTGCTTAGACAGACTATCTTTTCATTCTGCCAAATTTTTTTTTAAACTAATTTAATTTAGATTTTGGTTGATTGTCGGTATTTAAGTACGTTTTTCTGTATTTTGAAAGTCATTCGCCCTTAGTCATGTTCCTCTGAATGAATGTGTAATTTTCAATTGTTCTATTTGGAAAAATTCTGCTTGATCGTTTTCGATGTTGTAGTATCGAACATTATGGAACAATGAAGTCATTCACACTTATATTGTCAATTCTAACTTTTATAAACTATAGAATTGAATATGTAAGTGTGTTTATACTCTGTCCACCGAAAGTTCGGACCTAAGCTCCTCCCCTATTTTGACGTCGCAGGCGGCTTTAGCCAATGGCAAGTAAGGTCATCATGCTGCAGCTGTTACTTTTTAGGTCACAGTCATGCTGTGGAAATCTGGGAAACGCAAGCCTTTCACTTTTCAGGGAATCTATCAAAATCTATGTGTTTGCATCTCTCTGCCAGCTGATTTACATAATTCAAACCTCTTATGGAAGATTTTTTGGCGGATATGTTTTGTTATTTCTTGCACCTTCAACAAAACAACATAGTTATATTTAAAATATTGGTTTTATTGGATTCAAAGAACGTAGAGTAATGAGATTAATTTCTTGCATATTTAAACTTTAGATTAGGTTATACAGGGTGTTTCAGGAGGAATGTGCAATACTTCTCAGGCTCATTCCTTAAACCAAGTAGACAAAAAAGTTCCATGGAACAAACCCCCAAAAACGCTTTGTTACTGAGATAACAATGGCGGAAAATTAAGATTTTTCAAAATATATTAATTTTTCTAATTTTTTAGAGGCTTCACTCAGGTTCTAAAATGGTCAATTCCTATGTAAAATTAGCTGAGGAATTCAATAAAACCAGTTCCAAGTTTGTAACTTCAATGGTTATTGAGATAATTGGAAACATATGCTATAAAACGCCATTTTTTCAACAATAAGGGTTATAACTGGATAAGGAATCATAAAATTGAATTTTTTATTAATGAAAGTTGAAGAGAGTCGGATTCTGAAGAAAAAGTTGAATGGCGGCGATTGTGTAAATCTTACCCAAATCTCAGTAATGGCGATGTAAAAACGCAGAATCGCTACTAAACACAAATTCATCACTTGTGCTATGTTTTCTCAATTTTGCGATTTTTGATCGCCATTTCTGAGATTTGGGTAAGATTTACACAATCGCCGCCATTGAACTTTTTCTTTAGAATCCGACTCTCTTCAACTTCCATTAATAAAAATTTCAATTTTATGATTCCTTATCCAGCTATAACCCTTATTGTTGAAAAAATGGCTTTTTATAGCATATTTTTCCAATTATCTCAATAACCATTGAAGTTACAAACTTGGAACTGGTTTCATTAAATTTCTCAGCTTATTTTACATAGGATATGATTATTTTAGAACCTTAATAAAGCCTCTAAAAAATTAATATATTTTGAAAAAACTCAATTTTCCGCCATTGTTATCTCGGTAACAGAGCGTTTTTGGGGGTTGGTCCCATGGAACTTTTTTGTCTACTTGGTGTAAGGAATGAGCCTGAGAAGTATTGCACATTCCTCCTGAAACACCCTGTATAATTCAGTTAGAGAGAAGCTTGCATTATAACACTTGACTTTAACACTTGCTGCAACACTCTTGCGTGGTTTTCATTTGTACAGACAGTAATTGGGCGACCTGAAAAGTCCTTTCGATGTGTCAAAAAACTACCTGTTATTCGAAAATTTTCAACAGCACTAAGAATCCCAGCATTACTAGCCGGGTTTATGCGGGAATGTTCCTCATTTGAAAATTTGAAACATAAAGCAGTGTGTGACAAGCTTGAACCACCCGCATGTCCATTTACGTATGAGCGAAAATAATGCTCTAGGATAAAAGTTTTTCTACAGTATAGTCCGCGCAGTCTGAGTTGACTGTTTTTCTCTTCACCCGGGAAATTGCTGCGTTGCCAGATTGTGTGAAATTGGAACAACTTCAAATTCCAATTAAACCCCATATCTAGACGTAGAATTTTATCCTTGATATGCCAGTAGTATTAAAAAAGTTCCTGAGTAGAAGAATTCAAAGGAAATTTGATTTTTTGAAAAAAAAAATTCGAAAATGTTACTTTCTTTTGTATATCACTTCTCTCACAATCATGGGTTGTAGTAAAAATAAAGTTTTTCTTCTCAAAATTACAAGGAGAACTCGATCTTTCCAATGGTTTTTCAGTTTCTTTGGTCTTTCTAATTATGTTTCAGTTAATGAATATGTTTGTATGTTTGAATATGTTTGAGTCTACTGAAACAGAAAACATGAAATTTTCGATGATCTAGAAACTTTTTTGTTTGAGAAGCTTTTTTGGGTGGTGAAAGCGAGAAAGTTGTTCAATAACAATTGAAATTATTTTTCCAAATATTGAAAATAGTTGGAAGATCGTAATTTGGCCTCTCAAGAGTTTCAAAGTAAGGAGAGCGGTATATACTTGAAGATTGGAGTTAAAGATTAGAGTTATTGAAGCTTATCGACTTGGATATTCGAGCTGCGAACAGCTGGTTTATCATAAAAATAGTGAGTTTCACAACACTGCGTGATTTTTCCGAAGCTACGCTGTCACTTTCAACTTTCAGTTGAATGTGTTTGCGTTAGAAGTTTCAATTTCACGCAAAATGACAACGCAGCTATTTCTCGGGTGGAGGGGGTTTTCGTCAACTTAGATTGCGCCGACTATAGGTGTTGGCACTTTGTTAACAAAAACTAACCTCAAATACCAAATAAGTAATGAACGCGAAGCTGTGGCAATAATCACCAATTCAATCAGCTGATCGAGAAGGCAACTACAGCTGATTCAGTTTTAGTACTGTTTATTTTGGCTGAAACTGGTTTTATATTTTTCTGTTTCTATTATCAATTCTTTCCATTCCAATACTTGATATTTATGGTGAATATGGTTCTTTATTTATTAGTCTTATGTGTTTTCCAAATCTTGTTTCAATCAGTTTCTTGCATTACTTTTTAGTATCTTACATTTAACGTTTGTGAGCTTTATTCTCTATGTATTTGATTTGTCTTGTGATATCAGTGTTCTATTTATTGGTTTTTCTTTTTTTTCTTTCTTACCTTTTTTGTTTTATCTTTCTCTTCAGTTTTCTCCAATTTTATTTTGTTTTCAGATCTGAATCAAGAAGTCCTACCTCAGCTCGTCATTATCAAGAGAGGTAAAAATCTTGAAGGTTTTTTTTAGTTGTTTTTTTTTTAATTATACTCTGTTCACTGAGTGTTTGGAGAAAGTAAATTCAATATTTTAGGTGTTGTTATTCTTTGTATCTTGTTGGATTGTGCTTTTTATTAAAACCTGTGATCTAAAATGTTATCAAAAAATATTGAAAAACAATCCAAGCAGGGTATGGTCTGTCCAAGTAAAGAAGACATTCTGGCAAGATGGGGAAAATGACTACAGCTCGGTGAATATTGGTTCAAAAATCATCAATTTGGTCTCAAATTGTATAAAACATTCTGCTCTACAATACGAGACCAAATTTATAATTTTTGAATTAATGTTGACCGAGCTGGAGTCATTTCCCCATCTTGCCAGAATGTCTTCTTTGCTGGACCAGACTTCACAAAGAATTAGAACACCTAAAAGACACGATTCACTTCATAAGCACTGTGAATAAAGCATAAGGGCTTCTTTAAATGGTGGATTTTTGATACGCAGTAGTGATACTAAGTCCAAAATTGATACACAATTTTATAGGAAGGATGCTCATTGACACGTAATGTTGACACTGGGATAAAAAGTGAGATTTTTTGCTCATTTGACAATGAAATGAAAATATATCCTTTATCAGGCCGGCATTACACGATAATAGTTCTATGATCATATTTGATCACATGGAGAAAGAGATGTAAATACCAAATCATATTTTCATCTCTATCCATAAGATCAACTATGATCATAGAACTATTATCGTGTAATACCGGCCTTAGGCGTAGTTAGGACTAGGAAGTCCTTTCTACCACTCAACCTTAGAATGCCGAAAATCGGGGATAAGTAACTATTGGAATTGGCTCTTTGAAATTTTGTGTTTTATCATTCATTTCCCATCTTGCCAGAATATCTTCTTTACTTGGACAGACTATAGCCCTAATTAATTACTAAGTTTGAATGCTCAAAACAGTCTGTCCAAGCAGAGAAGACCCTCTGGCAAGATGGGAAAATGACTCCAGCTCGGTCAATATTGGTCCAAAAATTATAAATTTGGTCTCAATTGTAGGAAACATTCTAATCTGCAATTTGAGATCAAATTGATAATTTTTGAACCAATATTGACCGAGCTTGAGTCATTTCCCATTTCGCCAGAGGGTCTTCTCTGCTTGGATCTAATCAATCAATAAAATTTGATTTAATCATCATTGAGAAATAGAATAAAATGAAATGAAAATATTCTTAGGCGAAGAATAGGCGAAAAAATAGAATTAGGCTAGGAAGTCCTTTCTAGAATCAGCTAATTTCCAATATGGTGGCAAACCAAGAGCATTGTCTCGGTATCAACGAGCTTCAATTTTAGACTCTGTATCATTACTGCGTATCAGAAATCCGCCGAGTAATGAGAGCTTTAGTAACAACACGCAACTAGGCTTTCATTTTTCCAAGCTTATTTTATTTCCTAATTTTTATTTTCTTTCTTTTATTTGGTTTTCTTTACACTATAATCCTTTTTTAATTTTTGTTGTTTTATTGTAAATAATGTTTTTAGTGTTGATAGCACATGCCAATTTCAAATTTGTGAAGCTTTTTGTTCTAGTTTTGTCTCACTGTAAATGTGTCGATAAATTGTTTGATAAATCACTTGTAAAAATGCAAGATATTTTCTAACAATAGGGCTGAGCCCGCACTGCCGGTGGGTAGAGCGTGGAGGGTGGAGGGTAGTTGGTAAATCTATAGAACATACACACCATCCACAGTAATACATTGTATGAATGGTATGTGTTCAGCCGCCATCTTGAAATTCTTAAATATGGACAACATAACCTCAAAAAACAGTATGACGTCATACCATTCATTTGATGTATGTGTTCAGCCGCCATCTTGTAATTCTTAAATATGGACAACATAACCTCAAAAAACAGTATGACGTCATACTATTCATTCGATGTATCACTGTGGTTGGTGTGTATGTTCTATAGATTAACCAACTACCCTCCACCCTCCACGCTCTACCCACCGGCAGTGCGGCCTCAGCCTATTAGTCTGTCCAAGCAAAGAAGACATTCTTGCAAGATGGGAAAATTGTTCCAATATTGGTTAAGAAACAATATTGATACATTGGTCTCAAATTGTAGATTAATCTGCAACTTGAAATCATATAGAGTGATTCAGAACGTACGCCAGTTTTGATATATCAAATTTGGAGGTTTATTTTAACGAAAGCTGAGTACATCAATATGTTCATCTGATGTAATTTATGAAAAATGATGTCTCCCATGTGTCTTCCTCTAAAGCACTGGCACGCATTAATACTTTTGATATATTTTTGGTGTTATTCAGTTTTTTAAATCAACATTCAAAATTCTAAATTATAGTTTTCAATTTCGGAGTGTAAAAATTTGTGAAAAGTGTTATAAGTGTGTTGAAGATCTCTTGAACATAACCTCTATTTTAAATATTACTATATAAATTAAATTAAATAAAGACACTTTGGACTTTGAAGTCTTTGTTTCTACCCTTTATTGTATAATTTCTCGAATAAATAGATAAATACTGTCCATGTAATTCTTGATTCACTATTATAATCTGGTACTGTTTTGTTTGCTACCTCAAAATATTTATTGTATTATTATATTAAGTGACTCTTTTAGAGAGCGAACCATCCCTCATCACAGGTTCAACCTAAAGAAGGATGCACTGTGGTTTTCTTTTTTCTGTTACATTTGAGATTCAATTATTATTCTATGTTCAATTATTATACTTAATGTATGTATACAGATTTAATGTATGTAAAAATGCAGTGAAATAAACGAATTATTTATTATTTATTTATAATTTGGTACTTTCTAGCGAGAGGGGAAATGACTCCAGTTCGGTTAAAATTGTTCAAAAATTATAAATTTGATCTTTATTAGTAGAGCAGAATGTTTTCTTCAATTTGAGACCAAATTTATAATTTTTGAACTAATATTGACCGAGCTGGAGTCATTTTTCCATCTTGCCAGAATGTCTTCTTTGCTCGACCAGACTATAATAATGATGCGTGCCAGCGCAGTAGAGGAGGACACTTGCATGACATCACTTTTCATACATTAAATCGGAAAGTCAGTAGAGCAATTTGATGTATTGCAATTTTTCGTTTGAATAACCCTCTTGAATTTATATGATACCGTATTAAAGTATTTTTAAAATGATTTAACTTATACTCCCAATATAATTGTAAAGTGTATGACATTTATTGTATTTTGTGACGAAGGTAATGCTTCTGAAGACCTCAGAAACGGTTAAGCCGCGTATCGACAGTCCAACGCATGTGCCACGAATGCCTCGCAGTACAGTCTGGTGACGCAAAAAAAGTATAAACTCATGGCTGAGGCATATGTGTGAATATAATCTGCAATAATCAAAAATAATTATAATTATAGTACTATATACAATTATGATTATAATGAAAATAATTATAATAAAAAATCTGCATTTTTTGTAACCAAAAATGCGAGCACGCGAACAAATTGACTAGCGCAATCAAGCGGGAGACAAAGCAACTAAGCTCTGACAATTGATAATTGTGACTTTGGAGGTTAGTTTGTGCTCAATTAGTAGATAAAAATTCAAGGCAATGCTTATTATTGCCTATTAGAACCTTCTGCACCCAAATAGAATTCTTAATCACAAAAATGCATAGGAATGGGGTACAATTTTGAGGTTAGTTTGTAGAATTGTTCGTTGTGCGTTGCGAGGCAACAGGCACTGCTCGCTGCGAATTGTGTGCAGCGTTTGCCTCGCTGCTAGCAAACCCGGTATCGACAGTCCGAGGCATGTGTGGCACATGCCTCGGACTGTCGATACGCGGTAGATAGTAGACTAGTAGTAGTACTCTTTTTTTGTGTCAACAGACTGTACAGCGAGGCATTCGTAGCACATGCCTCGGACTGTCGATACGCGGCCTTACAATAAAACATATTCTATTTTAAAACCGGCGCTCATCTTTTATCATCCTGTATTAATAATAAATTCTAATTTTTATCGTTGTTCTGTTGTCTTTAGCTCGTCAAAAGCCCTGAAAATGGGCGCAGGGTTTGGGCGTGACTCGTACCCGGCCCATGGGGGCCAATCGCAGGGCCCCGCTTCGCTGTTGAGTGGGGCCGATGGGGGTGCCACCACGCCTGATGGGGGGGCCAACACCCCGCCGACACATTCGAGAGGAGGGGGCCAGCCGGCGTCGAGGACCAGCGGGGGGGTGAGGCCGATGTCAATATCAACGTGTAGTAATCATTCCGAAGGTAGGAAGTTACATTAGTATAGTCTGTCCAAGCAAAGAAGATCCTCTAGCAAGATGAGGAAATGACTCCAGCTCGGTCAATATTGTTTCAAAAATTATTGATTTGGTCTCAATCGTAGGAATTGTTCTGATCTACAATTTGAGACTAAAACTATTTTTTGAACCAGTATTGACCGAGCTAGAGTCATTTTCTCATCTTGCCAGAGGGTCTTCTTTACTTGGACAGACTATACATCATTCTAGTGTTGTACTGTCTCTTTTGATTTCAAAAACATCATCTAGACATAGCTAAATGAAAGCTGTAATCGTCAACATCAGCTGTTGGAGCGCACAAGGAGCAGACGAAACCGCCTAACGTTTTGGTATCAGCTTTAGTCTGGTCGAGCAAAGAAGACATTCTGGCAAGATGGGGAAATGTCCTCAGTTCATTTAATATAATTTAAAAACTATTAATTTGATCTCTAATTGTAGAAAACATTTTGCTCTACAATTAAGAATGAAACTGAATAAAATGCTTAGCGTTACATTATCTATAGTCAATTCACGATGGCTTGAGACGAGATAAACAAAAGCTCTGCATGTGTGTGTGTGTGTGTGTGTGTGTGTGTGTGTGTGTGTGTGTGTGTGTGTGTGTGTGTGTGTGTGTGCGACTGGAGTGGCTTCGTTTTAGCCACGACATGAACAAATCACAGCAATGCCGAAATCCCGAATTTTGTTGTAGGCAATTCAGAATAAATATCTTTAAGTAATACTTTTAATAGATACACATTGGGAAATTGCTTGTTTCGGTTGTCTCTCGACTGCATGAACCTGAAATGAACAAACAATATTATAGTAAAAGTTTTGTGTCAATGCTTTGGTTACAGTCCCGACAACAAAATTCGGGATTTCGGCATTGCTGTAACTTGTTTATGTCGTGGCTAAAATGAAACCACTCCAGTCGCGCGCACACACACACACACACACACACACACACACACACACACACACATGGAGATTTTTTGTTAATCTTGTCACAAGCCATCGTGAATGGACTATAGTGCATGCGTTGCTTCAGCTGCCCTATAAAGAGTTGTCTGAGGCTGAGGCCGCACTGCCGGTGGGTGGAGCCTGGAGGGTGGAGGGTAGTTGGTAAATCTATAGAACATACACACCATCCACAGTAATACATCTTATGAATGGTATGTGTTTAACCGCCATCTTGAAATTCTCAAATATGGACAACATAACCTCAAGAAACAGAATGACGTCATACCATTCATACGATGTATTACTGTGGATGGTGTGTATGTTCTATAGATCTACCAACTACCCTCCACCCTCCAGGCTCTACCCACCGGCAGTGCGGCCACAGCCTGAGAGCTATACTAATTCGATCTGTATGACAGCTCGCCGCTGACAGAGCTGATAATTGATAATAGTCATTCGCCAACCGGTAAGTTTTCCTTCATGCAAAACGATCCGACGGTCGGTCGCAGTCAAATAGCTGTAGCCAATCACAGGCCTTGTATTGTCCTTGAGCTTAAACAACAGAGCTAAGAGCTGTGATTGGCTGCAGCTGTTAAGGAATGATTCACCAGGGCCAGCTTCTGAATTCGTTGCTAGAGCTGCCCCCCTCCAGCCATCACAACTCTATTCACATAACTATATTATAGATGTTTACTCTGTTATTAGAGATACTAATTTATACTAAATCAATGAATTCACCCTTTTTAAGTCATTTTTAAATGAATTTCACTATTTATTGATTTAATTGCTCAAAAATATAAACCTATTCTAGGAAATGGCACGCCATAGTGGAGTAGGTCAATTTTCATTAAAAAAAAACAAATTTAGTATACATTAGAAGCTCTAATAACAGAGTAAACATCTATAATATAGTTATGTGAATTGAGTTGTCATGGCTGGAGAAGGGCAGCTCTAGGGCTGAGGCCGCACTGCCGGTGGGTATAGCCTGGAGGGTGGAGGGTAGTTGGTAAATCTATAGAACATACACACCATCCACAGTAATACAGCCGCCATCTTGAAATTCTTAAATATGGACAACATAACCTCAAAAACCAGTATGACGTCATACCATTCATACGATGTATTACTGTGGATGGTGTGTATGTTCTATAGATTTACCAACTACCCTCCAGGCTCTACCCACCGGCAGTGCGGCCTCAGCCTAGCAGCGACTTCAGCAGCTGCCACTTGGAAATCGTACGTTCAGACTGCGGCCGACCGTCGGACTGTGTCTTGCAAAGGAAAACGCTCCTTAACTTCATATCAGTTTATTTTTTAGTGTATTTAATGCAATTTTTGATGTTTGTTGACAGGACATTCGAGGTCTCGAACCCCGCCGGGTGTCGATATGGGGGGCGGGGGCGATTCCATCCAACGGCAGATGTATCAGCTGTCGCAGGCTTTGCTCAATCGTCAACCGGTCAATGTGCAACAGCTGATGAGTTTGCATAATGAGAAAGAGGTTGGTTCACCAATTAATATCAATTGAAATTGTTAAATATCCTATTATATGAAGCGAGTAATTTCTGTATGTATGTATGTGGAACCACGGATCTAGAAAACGGCTCTAACGATTTCCTTGAAATTTGAAATGTATTATAACCGTGATGGAAAAATAAGATTGCACCAGGTCTCATGTCTGGGAAAACTCTCTGGCAGGATTAATAAAAGAATTGAATATTTCTTTAGGAATAATCTCAAGTACTGCGTATAATGGCTGTTATCGTTACCTGACCAACGGGGGTGGCTTAGCTGAGTGGGTTAAGCGCTGGCGTTGCAACCCAAAGGTCCCGGGTTCAAACCCAGGTCAAACCAGGAATTTTTCTCAGGCCACTTTCCCGTGTTTCGGATGGACACGTTAAGCCGTCGGTCCCGGCTGCCTAAAAACAGTCGTTAAGTCATGTCAGAGGCCCTGAAATTGATCAGGAGCGACCTGAAAACTCTGACACCAGACCTGAGCCAGCCAGGTTACACGAATATTATTTAGCTGACCAACGCTATCCAGCTGGGGTAAATGGAGTTACATTCAAGTCTACTATAACACATGTTCATGTCGGAAAATTGTGAGAGGTGATCATATCAATTTTGAATTTATTTTTTACAATAACATATTTATGTGATTCAACAGTTCGTCCGCAGCTTCAGAGGGAAGCTCGGTACCAGATATTGATCGTTCTATGGAAAAGTTTTATGATGATGATTAGTTCGAATTGTCCAATGAAAGCTATGTAAATATAGACTGTCCAAGCAAAGAAGACCCTCTGGCAAGGTGAGAAAATGACTCCATCTTGTCAATATTTGTTCAGGAATTATATTTAATGTGGCCTTAATAGTAGATCAAATTGTTTCCTACTATTTGAGATCAAATTGATAATTTTTGAATCAATATTGACTGAGTTGGAGTCTTTTTATCATCTTGCCAGAGGGTCTTCTTTGCTTGGACAGACTATTCTGTGAGTTTTTATTTTTGTCTCCGATACAATCAATTGATTTTAATGTTGATTTGTTTCAGTTGGATCCCCAGACATTTCAGTTGATAGAGATGTTGAAATCTGAACTAAGACAAGCGGCAGCCCAGACCAATCACAGTACCAGCAAAACACACAAATTGGATCCCAAGCAACATGTGTTCAATGCGCTCGGTAAGTACTAGTTTGTGCAACCCAAACCGTCCATTGAATTGTTTGGAATTGTTGAATTACCAGTTTGTACATTTATACAGGGTGTTTCAGGAGGAATGTGCAATACTTCTCAGGCTGATTCCTTACACCAAGTAGACAAAAAAGTTACATGGGACCAACCCCCAAAGACGCTTTGTTACCGAGATAACAATGGTGGAAAATTGAGATTTGTCAAAATATATTAATTTTTCTAATTTTTAGAGGCTTTACTGGGGTTCTAAAATAATCAATTCCTATGTAAAATTAGCTGAGGTGTTCAATGAAACCATTTCTAAGTTTGTAACTTGAACGGTTATCGAGATAATTGGAAAAATATTGCTAAAAAACGCAATTTTTCAACAATAAGGGTTATAACTGGATAAGGAAACATGAAATTGTATTTTTATTAATGAAAGTTGGAGAGAGTCGGATTCTGCACAAAAAGTTAAATGGCGGCGATTGTGTAAATCTTACCCAAATCTCAGAAATAGCGATCAAAAATTGCAAAATCGCTACTAAACACAAATTTTTCACTTCTGCTAAGTTTTGTCAATTTTTCGGTTTTTGATCGCTATTTCTGAGATTTGGGTAACATTTACACAATCGCCGCCATTTAACTTTTTGTTCAGAATATGACTCTCTTCAACTTCCATTAATAAGAAAATACAAATTTATGATTCATTACCCAGTTATTATCTCAATAACCGTTGAAGTTACAAACTTGGAAATGGTTTCATTGAATTCCTCAGCTAAATTCACATTATTTCAGAACCTGAGTGAAGCCTCTAAAAAATTATAAAAATTAATATACTTTGAAAAATCTCAATTTTCCGCCATTGTTATCTCGGTAACAAAGCGTTTTTGGGGGTTGGTCCCATTAAACTTTTTTGTCTATTTGGTCTAAGGAATCAGCCTGAGAAGTATTGCACATTCCTCCTGAAACACTCTGTATTCAAAGTTGTTTTTGCCACGTTTGATTGAAAGTTTCTGCCATCTTTAGGGCCTTATGACTGTGCAAGATAGTACTGACTTGCAAAAAATTCCATCAAAATTGGGTAAGAAGACGATTGGATGTGTGTATCATGTGTTTTCACCTATAAGTATATTGTAATACAGAGTGACACAGAAAAACGGGAACTTTTGAAGTAACACGTACGTGAATAAAGGAAATGTAATCATTAGTTTTATTCCTGAAAATGTGAAGTAGAATAGTTGCCATTTATAGTGGTAACAAGAAAAAGGCCAATTTTTGAAGATAATGTCCTTGAGATGGCGACCATTGAAACGAATGTATAGATTCCTGGAAGTGAACAGTGAGATTTGTTGAACTGGAAGTGACAGTGCAAGGAAAGTTGAACCACTGCAATGCGAGTTTCAGCGTTTTTTTCGTGAATCCTTGTTTTCAACTTTGAACACATTGAACGTTGAACACAGTGCTTTGACATTCCATAGGCTACTTACATGGAAATCTCACTGTTTGCTTCCAGGAATGTATACGTTTGAATAGTCGTCATCTCAAGGACATTATCTACAAAAATTGGCATTTTTCTTGTTACAACTATAAATGGCAACTATTGTACTTCACATTTTCAGCAATAAAACTAATGATTACAATTCCTTTATTCACGTACGTTTTACTTCAAAAGTTCCCGTTTTTTGGGTCACCGTGTGTCTCTAAATAAATAGACTTCTTTTCGGTTATGGTGTAGTGATTTTGTGAAGTGCTTTAGTTTTAGTAGTCAACAATGTTCTGAAATAAAAAATTATGTTTTAAAATGAACTTTTTAAAATAACTATAACTCATGTCTCCATTTGTGGAAAATGAGGTTATCTGGCGAAGTGGAACAACCCTTTGGGTCTCCCCACTATTAAAAGCTAAATAAATAATAGACTTCTTCAACACCAACGAAAATAATTATGTTTACATTTTCATCAGCTGTGCTTTTCATTCTGGCCGCTAGAGTGCGACACTGTAGAAATTTAGTGACGTCAGATTCGTGAACCATAATTTCGAGAGAAATATCCCACCTGGTAGATTTACTAGCCTTGACGTTTTCTTACCTATTTACTCGTGCGTCCACAGGTTTGGACGCAAGCGGCCAGGGTGCGTTCAACGCGCATGCGGTTTATGCTGGCGACAACGCCGTCAGCGGCCAACGACAATCGCATTTGGCAACGGAAGGTGTGCGACACACTTTGTCGTCACTACTCTCCAGGTTCAATATGACGGCGGCGGCTGATTACCTGCATGGCGGTGAGTCAAGTTAACGACCGTTAAAGATGATAGGAGTTATTTGAAAGCGTATTTGCTGATTGGGGTTAGCAGCTTTTTAAAATTTGCAATGAATTATCATTGGTTTGATTGTAGATGGGAAGTCTGTGTGCTGATTTGGGGTTGGAAGTTTTTTTATACACTTCTTATCTAGTTACTCTGTCTATCACAAGATGTTGAGCGAACTCCATCACATGATTTTGAATAGCATATGTGGTTATCAGATGTACCATAGCTTCCTTTAATAGAAGGCCCTGTCCTAATAATATGGCAACGTCGCACCGTAGACACAGTCTTTTCATATGAAAGCATTAAGTACAGATACAAATCATGCATGTTGACTTTGAGCATAATTTCCATGAAAAACGTTCATGAAACTCTTCGTATAGAATTCCTTTTGTGTTTTTTGTAATAGGTTGTGATAGAGATTAGCAAGAAAGATTGAGAATAGACAGTTATTTATTAAAATAGCTTATGATTTGTAGCAAGTCAAATGTGAGAACGCACACAAGAAACGCATCCATTAGAACAGCTGATTGGAAAATGATTTCAATGCTTTTAAATGGACCCAATTTCCTACTCTACATAGTTGTCAATTTTTAGGCCATGGCCTCTATTAAAGGATGTACACATGATAAGTATGTTCTTTTAATTTTTTGCCTTCCAAGTCTCTGTGTTCTAGGACTTGATTATGGGTGATTTCGTTCAAAATTTTAGAAATTAATAAGAATTTTTAGTGCATTCGAAAAGTGTTAGAAATTTTTTAAATTACTGTTTTTTAATTTCCTAAATTGATTCAGAACGGAAGGTCCTTTGATAATTCTAGACATTTACAACATGGTTTGCTCTTTTAACAATGCCGGAAATTGTGCGAAAAATAACTATTGGCTCTGTAAAACTTGATATTGGTTCAAAAATTGGTATTAAATTGTTAACAGAATGTTTTCTAAAATAAATTGAGACTAAATTTATAATTTTTTTAAAAACTATTGACACCGAGCTGGAGTCATTTTTACTTAGCATAGAAAATGTCAGCTGTTCTATAATAATTTGAGGGTCCCTCAATTTCGAGTGTGCTTGAAAAAATCTGTCATTAATTTCACTATCAGGTCCCTGTTTCACATAAATTTAAAGGTCGTATAAGTAATATAATACAGGAAAAATTCTGTCTCGCCTTTTTTCGATACTACATTACTTTTGAAACAGACTTGAATTATTGAAAACTGAACTTTAAAACTTAGGGCTGTTTAAAATAATTGAAAAATAAATATAAATCAAACACCCTTTAGAAAACTTTATAAAATTATGTTTCGGCACATTAGACCATTATCAATGTGGATAAAATAGTGAAATAAGTAAACAAGATTAAAAATTAAAAATATAAGTCTAAAAAAATCATATGATTGCAATTGAAAGCATATGTTATAACTCCTATTTACACCAAAATCTAGGTTTTTAATTTTTTTTCAAAAATTGGATTATTATTAAAATTATCTTCATTTATTATTTTGTTGAATTATTGCATTTTCTTATTGTTTTACAAGTGTTGTAATTTTGTTTTCAAAAATGTTTGTAATATTTTCAGGTTCATTCAGGTGGTAGACTAGGACTTCAACATCCGACCTCAACCATTCTTACCTGAAATGAACCATGGAATTCGATACTCGATACTTAGTGGATTCGATACTCGATATTTAGTGAATGCGATATTCAGTGTATTCGATACTCAACATCTAGTGTATTTGATACTCGATATCTAGTGTATTCAATACTCGATATCTAGTGTATTCGATACTCGATATCAAGTGTATTCAATACTCGATATCTATTGGATTTGATACTCGATATTCTGTGTAATCGATACTTGAACTAGTACATCCCTTTCTGTACAGCGCCTTATTACTGGGATATTATGTAGAAATGTATTAGATTAATAATAACTATGCGAATCAATTGTTGATATTTTTCCAATCGAATTCTAGTGATAATTATGTGAATATATTGTTTTACAGTGTTCAATTGATAGTCCTATCTTCAATATTCGAATTTTACTTAATCGATACTTGAATATCGATAGTCGAACTAACGACCGTAGATACTCAAAACTATCGATATTCCAATTCTTGAGCCTCATTTTTTAATGTTTTTGAGGGTTATTTTCGATACTTGATAATGGTTATCGAGTATCAAATAATGTGAGTAGCCTTCCAATAACATTCTTGAATTCGGCTCTCAATCAACGATATTCTCAATAAATCGATAGTTTGTTAATCGATAATTTTTAGTCGATAGTTTTCGAGAGTTGCAATTATTTCTTCCATGTTTTTTGATGAGATTATGTAATTAAACATTATTTTATCATTACTGTGTAATATATTATAGAAAAGTCTGGACTTGTTTAATTTTTAATTAGGGTTTTCGTATTTATTACTATGTATATAACAGTTCCTTCTTTATAAATCAATAAACAAATTTATTTTAATTGTGTGTTGTTTGATTAGTGGTTACTTAATTTTTAGTTTATACATTTTTTCAAATATGGGAAATATTTTTGAATTTTTATTGTAGATTTTGTTGGTAGTATTAATTATTGTTATTAAAAGTATTTACATTTTATTCATTTTGTATTTTTAGTTGGTATTCATTTGACAAGAGTAGCTAAACATGTAATATACCGTATTCTAATATGATCAATTCACCGAGTTTTTAGAGAGAATTCAATGTTTTTGGTGCTATAACTCGTTTTATAGCTAACGACAAGAATTTGGGCTGTTTCGTCTGCTCCTTGAGCGCTGTATCAGCTGATGTTGTCATTTGGCTATGTCTAGATGATGTTTTTAGAATCGAAAGCGACAATAGATGTTTTAAATCAGCTGTTTTAGGTTACATCACGTACAAGAGACAGACGAAACCGCCTAACTATTTGACGTCTACTGCTTGGGTTGTGGCTTTGAGCATTTTAGAGAAAAATCTTCCACCAGTTTTATACACATTATTGTAGAAATTATTTGTACAACAGTGATTTTTACATCGAACTTGAAATTTCCTTCAGTCGGCGCCATTTTCAAAATCTCAGATATTGAAGTTTTTCTATTAGAAATTATAATTTTGTAGACCTGATATAGTCTGTCCAAGCAAAGAAGACCCTCTGGCAAGATGAGAAAATGCTCGGTCAATTTTGGTTGATTTCAAATTGTAGGAAACAATTTGATCTACTATTCAGACCTCATTTATAATTTTTGAACAAATATTGATTGAGCTCGAGTCATTCTCCCATCTTGCCAGAGGGTCTTCTTTGCTTGGCAGACTATACGTATACTGGAGCCTATTAAATGTTCATACGAAAACACTGATACATTAATGAGATTAATGAGTAGTTGAAAGTTATTGAAAAATAAAATGGCGAATTTTAGAAAAACAGGCTATTTGTCAACGTCAGTATGTTCCAGTTGAGAGTGTCGGCAAACTGCCGAACAGCAAAATGAAGCCCCATAAGAACAATGTAATTTCTATCAATCTCTTGGAGCAGATAGAGCCTCTATTTATGGACAGAATTTCACGTTCTTTATCTCATTGGAAAGATAATTCAATTCTCCAGGGGCGTTCTTTTCACTTTTTCGATTTTAAGTTTATTTCAATAATTAGAGTTCTATAATTAATTATACAATAATTATCCAAATAAACTTGAAATCGAAAAACTAAAAAGGCACGCCCCTGGAGAATTGAATTCTCTTTCCAATGAGATGAAGAACGTGAAATTCTGTTCATAAATAGAGGCTCTATCTGCTCCAAGAGATTGATAAAAATTTAATTGTTCTTATGGGGCTTGATTTTGCCGTTCGGCAGTTTGCCGTCCACTACCACCCACTCTTAAGGGTTCACATCCGTTGTCAGTTTGGATTGACAGTCAAAAACTAACTGGATGGGGGAAATGACAGTCCAAAATAGCTGTAAACCGACAGGCCGATTGTTGAACGATCAAACGATCGGTCAGTACGATCTGACAGTGGATGTGTACCCTAAATAATAATGTGTAAGGTTAAGCTAAAATGCCAAAAATACTTATTTTCTCTTAGGGCTATTATATTCAATAAAATTTATAAATATTTAAAAAAGGGTACTTTGATTTGAATCATTTTAAAGTTTTATTCTAATTAGAAAAAGTTAGACGGTTTTGTATGCTCCTTGTGTGCTTCATCAGCTGATGTTGGTAATCAGATTTGTCATTTTGCTAAGCCTAGTTGAAGTTTTCAAATTAAAAGAGACAATAGATGCTTAACATCAGCTGTTAGTAGGTTACATCACGTACAAGAGACAGATGAAACCGCTCAACTTTTTGGCGTTAGTTAGGCCTACCTATATCTATCAAAACTAGAAGTTACAACTTGAAGGAAACAGTAAGTACGGAAACAATTTCTAGTGTATAAATTGTATTGTAATTTAACTGCATAATTATCAAAATTACAAATGTGGTCTTAATAGTAGATCAAATTGTTTCCTATTATTTGAGATCAAATTGATAATTTTTGAAACAATATTGACCAAGCTGTAGTCATTTTTCCATCATCCCAGAGGCTCTTCTTTGCTTGGTCAGACTTTACTAGGATATCAATTTTTATTTTCAATCATAAATAATAATAGTACAAAAAAAACATAAAAACAAATTCATTTATTAATTTTCAATCAATATTTGATTGAATGTACAATCAATATTTGATTGAATATTTGAAAATGTACAGATACATTATTTATTCTTTTTTTAATTCAGTTCATCATTCACGGGTTCCTGTATAACTATCATCATAAACTCGGTATCAGGAGCAACCATAATTTCGTGTTTTTTGGTGCGTATTCTCAAAATAGTCAGCTCATTGGTGGGGTCCAAATCTCTCACTCCGTTTCTGGTTTTTTCTATTATTTCCGTGATAACTGATGCATAGTGCACTGTCATAGTGTTCTCTAGGGTGGACCTGATTGGAACACCTGGGGAAAAATGGAAACATATTGTGAAATTGCATTTTTGTCAATAACTTTTGTAGCATACTCCTTCGCTCTCCAACAGCTAATGCTGTCAATTAGAGTTGTCATTCAGCTATGCATAGATACGTATTAGATCGAGATATAACTATAGTCCATTCACGATGGCTTGTGAGGACATGTCCAAAGACGTAGGTTTTTCCGAAAAAGATTTTTTGGGGGGATATGTATCTTGGAAATCTAGGATGAACTTATATACGGAAATCAAATTGCAGCCCTTCAAAGATGCCGATTTCCAATGTTATTTTTATTTATCCTGGAGCTATGGAGGAATGAGAAGGTTTCAAATATTTAAATTACGTAAAATAACCTTAGGAATAATTAAAAACATGTTTCAAGATGCGATGTCAAGTAATTTTTCATATAACTAGGAAAAACACCCAAATTACAAGATTGTTCTGCGTTTACGCAATAACTAATGTATTAACGACTCTGAAACCATTTTCATTCGATTCCTCGGTTTAATTCACATATAATTTGATATTTTAGTCACTTCAAACGCATCAGAAATACATTAAAATTCAATAAACAATTCTTAGGAAAACTTCATTGAAAATCAATCAAATATTCCGCGGTCTATATCTTCATAGGCAGCCTCTGCTATCTAGCAGCGAAAGAAAGAACTAAATAGATACTTTGAATGTGGTTGTCATAGTAACCAGATGTTCATATCTACAGCCAGGAAAGTAATCAGCTGTTTGGAAGCCATCTTGATAGATACCTGTCGCTAGATCAAGTCACCACTTGCTGCTAAAACAGCTGGGAATAGTAGTCAGCTGTTGATCAACAAAAAAAAATCAAAATTTTAATTCCCCATTAGGTGACCCAGAAAATAAAAATTGGAATTTTTCCTCACAAGTTCATCTAAAATGGACAACAAAAAAGTCAAAAATGAATTTGAGTAAGTTTGGATTTGGTTGTCATAGTTACCAGATGTTAATATTCAGTCAGCTGTTAGAAAGTCCGGGAAATTTGAAATTCAGTGTACCCTTCATATGTTTCTGGAAGCCTGGTAGAATATCGTTGACAGTTTTAACTAACATGCTGTCATTTAAGCGCGGGAAATATGAAATTCAGTGTACCTTACCTATGCTTCTGGAAGCCTGGTAGAATAGTGCTGACATTTTCAACTCAATAATTTGTCATTCTAGTTCACAAATGCTGGTTTCATAACAGGCAACCAGGAGAATGGAAGAGGTAATGAACTCAGTGGAAGGGAAATATGAAATTCAGTGTACCTTTCCTATGCTTCTGAAAGCCTGGTAGAACAGTGTTGACATTTTCAACTCAATATTCTGTTATTTTAGTTCAGAAATGCTGGTTTCATAACAGGCAACCAGGAGAATGGAAGAGGTAATGAACTCAGTGGAAGGGAAATATGAAATTCAGTGTACCTTTCCTATGCTTCTGGAAGCCTGGTAGAACAGTGTTGACATTTTCAACTCAATATTCTGTTATTTTAGTTCACAAATGCAGGTTTCATAACAGGCAACCAGGAGAATGGAAGAGGTAATGAACTCTTTTGTTTTCCACAGCCTCCATGATATCTGACTTCATTCCTAGATGTAAATATGTAAATTCTGTAACTATGGCAACTAAATGTTTATATTCTTCAGTTGGGAAAGTAGTCAGCTGACTTTTGTAACTATGGCAACCATAGTTACAATAGTTGCCATAGTTACAGAATGTTCATATTTGGTTGCCATGGTTACAAAATGTTTATATTCTACAGCTGGGAAAGTAGTCAGCTGATTGGAAACCGCCGGTGTTAATTAGTTTTTTATCAAATTAATAAAATTTGAAGTGACACAATTTTGATGTGTTTATTTGTGAATCAGATGTTGAGCGAACTCATTAATTCAATTAATTGAAATTAATAAATTAACTCATTAATTTAGATTAGTTCAATTTAACCCATAATTACTTAATTTCCAAAAGCATAGCCTATGTGGTTATCAGATGTAGCCTACTCATGATAAGTAAGATGTTCTTTTAATGTTTTGCCTTTCAACTTCAAAGTCTCTGTGCTCTAGGACTGGTGATTTCGCTCAAAATTTTAGAATTTTATATGAATTTTTTCAGTGCATTCGAAAAAGTGTTTATATTTTTTTAAATTTTACTGTTATTTTCATCTTTCTCTCAATCATAATCCTGTATTATGAAATTTTTTGATGGAGGATATTATGTTATACAACGATGTAATCCCAAATTCGATAAGATCACTGGCGGCTCGTACCCACGAAACAGGTGAAGTGCCCGTATCTTTTACTGTACAGCACTTCACCTGTTTCGTGGGCACGAGCCGCCAGTGAATTTAGAATTTAAAGCCAAACTTCGACTTTGAGACGATATTAATCAGCAATATTTAGGGGGTGGCGTAGCTGAGTGGGTTAAGAGCTGGCGTTGCAACCCAAAGGTCCCGGGTTCAAACCCAGGTCAGACCAGGAATTTTTCTCAGGCCACTTTCCCGTTATTATTATAATAAGGCCACTTTCGCGTGTTTCGGATGGACACGTGAAGCCGTCGGTCCCGGCTGCCTAAAAACAGTCGTTAGGTCATGTCAGAGGCCCTGAAATTGATCAGGAGCGACCTGGAAACTCTGACACCAGACCTGAGCCAGCCAGGTTACACGAATATTATTATTATAATGTTTAATTATATTAAAACCAGAATTTATCGAATATATTAAAATATATTAATATATTAAAACCACTTATTATCGAACAATAATATCAATATTTTAGATTATTTTGTTGATATTTTCCAGTTTGATTTTGAAAATGGCTATCAGGCATGTGGTTCTGGTTTTCATTGTGATCTACCTCTGTAATGTAAGTTGGATGTTTTATTATAATTCTATCGTAGTATATAGTCTGGTCGAGCAAAGAAGACATTCTGGCAAGATGGGAAAATTACCCCAGCTCTATCAATATTGGTTCAAAAATTATAAATTTGGTCTCAAATTGTAGAGCAGAATGTTTGCTATAATTTGAGACAAAATTTATAATTTTCGAACCATGATTGACCGAGCTGGAGTCATTTTCCCCTTCTTGCCAGAAACCAGAATGTCTTCTTTGCTTGGAGATACTATACACGTATTTTCATTTAATATATTATAAATCTAGTTGACTTGAAACAACTCTACCTCACAGTCTGTCCAAGCAAAGAAGACATTCTGGCAAGATGGGAAAATGACTCCAGCTCGGTCAATATTGGTTCAAAAACTATAAATTTTGCCTCAAATTGTAGCAAACATTCTGATCTACAATTTGAGATCCTAGTTAACAGTTTGAGATCCTGCTGTGGAGTTTGAGATAAAATTTCTAATTTTTTTAATCAATACTTAATTAATATATTGAACCAATATTGACCGCGCTAGAACCATCTCGTTATCCCATCTTGCCAGAATGTCTTCTGTGCTTGGACAGACACTCTAAACATCACTCAAATGTTCCGTGATTTATTATTATGGAAGGGGATTGCTTTTAAACATAGTGCAAAGTTTATAATACTCTACTTGCTAGTCTATAATATGTATTACAATTAATTCAACATGTACCGTATTACAATAATTATTATAGTAGCTTTAATTAAATATTATTATGTACCTCTTACAGAGTATTGTTGATGGCGCTGGAGGTCGCCGTAACACAGGTAGTAGAGGAGGAGGAGCAGGTGGCAGAGGAGGAGGAGGAGGAGGTGGCAGAGGAGGAGGAGGTGGCAGTGGTGGAGGAGGAGGCAGAGGAGGAAGAGGAGGTAATACTGGATAACCACATGGTGGTCTTCGACTGAACCTTTTTGTTTTCCTTTTACTATATCTTGAATAATTAAAAATTAAACTTTAAACTTGGGGCAATTTAAAATAATTGATAGATAAAATGAAATGAATCAAATACCCTTCATTTAACCTTTATGGGCCTACCTTCATACCTTAAATTATAATAATTATTATTTTTAATTCATACCTTTTTTGTGTAAAAATAATACTTTAAAAGTTTCAAAAAAAGGGTATTTAATTTATTTCATTTTATCCATCAATTATCTTGAATAAATACTTTGCAAGTGTACCGTAACTGACATGTTTAATTATCATAGGTTTACCCAAGGTTATAGAATAGTAGAGGGGGTCAGAGTGAAGCAGCTGACTATAATACTGACGTCATGGAGTTCCTCTAGTCAAAAATTTAGCATTGATCTCCCTATCCCTGACGAAAAATCTTACGTTTTTTCCAATTTACAAAATACAGAATTGTTTGATGGATAAATTTCTTATATGAGCTTGTAGACCTACATTTTGAGTGATTTAAATCTATATTTTACTCAAATTTAACATGAGAAAACCCTATTAACGTGTCTCGGGAATGCTCTGCAGCTGGGCTAATGCAATTATGAGTAGTAATGCTATTATAAGATACATTTATAATATCATTGCATTCGATAGCATTGCTATCCATAATTGCATTAGTCCAGCTGCAGAGTATTCCCAAGACACGTTAACGGACTTTTACTCATGTTGAATTTGAATAAAATATAGATTTAAATCACTCAAAATGTAGGTCTTGAAATTCTCTACAAGCTCATATAAGAAATTTATCTTTTAAACAATTCTGTATTTCGTAAATTGGAAAAAGCGTACGATTTTTCGTCAAGGATAGGGGAATCAATGCTAAATTTTTGACTAGATGAGGAACTCCGTGACGTCAGTATCATAGTCAGCTGCTTCACTCTGACCCACCTCTACTATTCTATACACCTTGGCTAAAACCTGCGCATGATCCAGCATATTCTAGTATCCGGTTATGTTTGTTGCAAAATCTAACTGAATATGTCTGTAGGTGGGAATAGGGAAAGCGATTATGCAGCTGGTGTGGCCGCCGGTCGTGCTGCAGCAGCTCGAGCTGCAGCTCAAGCTGCAGCAGCTGCGTACGCAGCTGCAGGTGGTGGAGGTCCTCCATCACCTCCTAGTTCTGCTGAGTCATCAACTGCTAATCCACCATCATATTTGAATGGGAATAAAAGGAAACCTGATAATCAGGGAGCAGGGACCTCAGGCACCAAAAAGGCTAAATAAATCAAACAAGGAGAATGATATAATATTTAGTACACCCTGTATAATACAGAGTGGCGCAGAGAAACGGGAAATTTTGAAATAACCATAGTAAACCAACGAAAATTTTACAAAACATTTTTAATGCTGAAAATATGTTTGTCAAGAAGGGAATTTTTAGAAAATCACTTGAAAAACTGTTAAGTGTTGTCCATTGCAACTAACACATTGATTCAATCGATTTTGAAGACAAAAAGGTCACATTCCCTAGCGGCTCAAGCTGCCTGGCTGTAGCTGCGCTGCTCTAGCCATCACAACACTATTCATATAACTATATTATAAATGTTCACTATGTTATTAGGGCTACAAATGTGTAATAATTCAATAAAATAGTGAAATTCACAATTTTTAAGTCATTTTCAATTGATTTTCACTATTTATTGATTAATTACATATTTGTAGCCCTTATAACATAGTGAACATTTATAATATAGTTATATGAATAGTTTTGTGATGGCTAGAGCAGTGCAGCTACAGCCGGGCAGCTCGAGCAGCGGATTTAGAGCCGGGCAGCTCGAGCCGCTTGGGAATGTTACTTTTTAGTCTTAAAAATCGATTGAATGAATGTGTTAGGTGCATTGGACAACACTTAACAGATGTGTTTTTTTTCAAGTGATTTTCTAAAAATTCCCTTCTGGACGAACATATTTTCATCATTAAAAATGTTTTGTAAAATTTTCGTTGTTAATTATGGCTATTTCAAAATTTCCCGTTTCTCTGCACCACTCTGTATTTAGTAATTTTTATTAAATTTATATTTCTATAAATGACGGAAAATTTTGAAAGTATTATATGGATATGAATTTTTTCAAGATGAAAGAATTACTAGATATTGCAGTAAGTTACACATACTACTGTAACATTATAATAATAGCCTAATAATAAAAATTAATTCAAATCTCCGATGATAGCTATTTAAATAGAACAATAGACTTCTGCAACTGCAAATATTTACCAATGTACCAAATAGCAGTTGAATGAGACTGTTAAAAAAACAGGCGAAATTGACAACCACTATAAGAAAGGTACCAGGTTCGATTCCCGGTCCGGTCACATTTTCTTGAACAGTAGTTCCATGCAACGAGTCTCGCCTGCTATTGGTCAATATTTACAGTAGAAAGTACTTTGTCTATTTATATAGCTATCATTGGAGATTTGAATTAATCATTTTTATAATTTTTGTGAGGCCAATTAGACAATCATTTACAATATTCACAATCAAGTATTGAGGAAAACATGAGTATTTTTAAACCATAATGAATTTTTTTTCATTTTTTTCAAAACTTTGTGCTCTATCAAGTAAAATTCAAAAAGAAAAAACTTGAAAACTTTTCAATATTATTGATAATAATATTATCAGTACCCTTTTTCAATTATTTTTATTGATAAAAACATGGTTTATTAATACTGTAGGCCTAGTTATTATCTAGTATGTTGATTGATTTTTTGCTTTTTTTCACTTACCTTACTTGGTAGGTACTCTTTTTGCTTTGAGAGGAAAAATCTTATTAATATATACATTTAGGGAAAAGCACCAGTAGTGGCTACTTGAATGTTTTTTTCTTTATAATACGGATTTAATGACATCAAATGGGTTCTAAATCTGCTAGAGACTCAGCTTGTACTATTTAGCAGCTAAATAGTTCAAGTAGGAGCTCGCAGAGTACCGGTATCATCAGAGATTTTCTATGGATATTTATTGTCACCATTTCACTCAAATACGTGGTTTCAGGAAGAAGTTCACTTTTCTCTTATGCCACGTTTACACCGGAATGTTAATCACTTTTTTCAATAACGTATTATTATATAGACTTTTATATTATATAACTTGTTATACAAATGTTCATTGAGTTTAAGATGAGATAAAATGATGGAATGGACTCACAATTCTGCAAAACCTATAAAAAATTCCTTAAACATGGCTACTACTGGTGCTTTTACCTTATTAATTTCTGTTTCTATATTACCATTTAATTTTATAGATACCGTATCATATATATATTATTTGATTTTTGTAGATCTTATCATTGTTATAATCAGTTATTGTTGATTGATAAAAGAAGGTTTATTTATTGCTTTTTGCACTTACTGGTATTGTCTGTCCAAGCAAAGAAGACATTCTGGTGAGATGGGAGAAATGACTACAGCTCATTCAATATTGGTTTAAAAGTTGAAAATTTGGTCTTAAATGTAGATCAATATGTTTCCTACAACTTATAATTGAATCAATATATCGACCGAGCTGGAGTCATTTTCCCATCTTGCCAGAATGTCTTCTTTGCTTGGACAGACTATATATTTTTATGTGTATCCACAGATTGTGAATTTATTAATTTTGGTATTTGAAAAGAAGAATCCCATTATAAACATTTTTCATTTCTATCTCAATATTACTATTTTGTCTATAGATGAAATTATTAAAATTATTATTAGATTTTCGTATATCTTATCATAGTTATGATTTGTTTTGTTCATTAATTAAAAAGAATGTTTTGTTTAATGCACTTACACTGTTTTTTGATTCACACATTTCATTAATTTGTTCACTTTTTGAATTATAGTCACTTGAATGGACATTACTGTCCAAACTTCGCCACGTCATTGAAATAAAGAAGTCATTCTATTCTATTCTATTTTATTTTTTTGAAAGGAATGAATCTTAATATAGAGTGATTGAAGAAGAGAGCTGGTTTTATAAAATGTTACCAAGGCAACGCGAGTAGTGGAACCTACCCTTAGGTTGAGGCTGCACTGCCGGTGGGTAGAGCCTGGAGGGTGGAGGGTAGTTGGTAAATCTATAGAACATACACACCATCCACAGTAATACATCGTATGAATGGTATGACGTCATTTTGTTTTTTGAGGTTATGTTGTCCATATTTAAGAATTTCAAGATGGCGGCTGAACACATGCCATTCATACAATGTATTACTGTGGATGGTGTGTATGTTCTATAGATTTACCAACTACCCTCCCCTAGTCTACCCACCGGCAGTGGCCTCAGTTTATGGCTTTGTTATGGGTAGCTCCCCATAACAAAAGCCATTAGCATGTAATGTATAAAATAATAGGTTTTCTTCCACCTTCTATCTAAAATCGCATCCCTTCTTCTTTTCTTCTTTTTTTCTTTTTCTTTTTCCTTTCCTTCTTCTTTTTTCCTTCTTCTTTTTCTTTCTCTTTTTCTTAATTTTCTTCTTCTTTTCTTTCTTCTTCTTATTTTTCTTCTTCTTCTTTTTTTTCTTCTTATTTTTTCTTTTTCTTCTTTTTTTTTTCTCCTTCTTCATCTTCCTCTTCTTCTCTTCCATTTTCTTCCTCTTCTTATTTTTTCTTTTTCTTTTTCTTCATTTTTTCTTCTCCTACTTCTTCTCCTTCTTTTCCATTTTCTTCCTCTTCTTCTTTTTCTCCCTCTTCTTTTCCTTTTCCTTTTCCTTCTTATTTTTCTTCATTTTTCTTTCTTCTTCTTTTCTTTATTCTTTTTCTTCTCCTTTTTTCTTTCTCTTTCTCTTCTTCTTCAACTTCTTTTTCTTCTTCTTTTCCTTTTTCTTCTTCGTCTTCTCTTCTACTTCTTTTTATCTCTCTCTTTCTTCTTTGTCTTTTTCTTCCTATTTTTCTTCTTCTTTTTCTTTTCCTTCTTCTTTTACTTTTTCTATTTTTTCATTGTCTTCTTTTTCTTTCAACTCTCTTCATCATCTTCTTCTTCCCCCTCTTCTTCTTTTTTATCTTCTTTTTTCTTCTTATTTTTCTTCTTATTCTGCCTGATCTTTATTTTCAGGACCAGGTACAGGATAAATAGCTGCGGCTTTTCGATAGTGAGGTTATGTCATCTCTAAGACAGTATGGTAGATTACACTTATTAATTACATTCTTCCAGTATTTATTGGTGTAGGTTGAGGAAAAATGTTATGTGCATCTCGGGACTGAATCACTTTTTCTCCCTAGGGAAATTGTCGCCCTTGGCTATGCCTCGGGCACCAACAGTTGCCCTCAGGGAGAAAAAGTTGAACATTAGTCCCTAGATGCACAAATAACTATTATTCAAACGTAAAATTGGAAATAAATATGCAACGCCAAAATGAGCATCTCTGTTTCCGATTTAATGTATGAGAAATGATGTCGACTGTCAACTGTCCATGAAATTCACTATATTAAGTCTTACTTCCAATTTCATTTCGCTGATAACCCATCGTATATCTCCCTAAGTCGTTGTTCCGGGGTTTATTAACATACATTGACCCTTTCTGAAGTCATTGGGGTAAGTACATTGGTATTGATAAGTGATTAGGGTTATTGGCGAAATGGAAATTGGAACTTATCGTGCAGTAATAGTGATCGAGTTTCGAAGACAGTGCAGTAGAGGCGGAGGACATATGCATCAATGCATGACATGATTTTACATACGGTAACTACATTAAATCGAAAAGTGAGATTAATGCTCGGGTTTTCCAAGCACACTCAAATTTGAGGGACCCTCAAGTTTACTACAGTTCACTACATTTCCTATACTTATCATAGAAAATGTTAGCTGTTCATCAAAATTTGAGTGTGCTTGGAAAAACCGGGCATAAGGCCCATTCTACAATTTTGGACACATGCTCTTTTGACATATTCCAATAAATTACTTGAAAATTGTATATCATCTGAACAGATACGTATTTCGGAGGACTGGGGACATATTCTTGTTCCTCTCATCAAGGACTATCATTCCTGCAATTTTGGTTGAATTTGGACAACTTTCATTTTTTGACCAAAAAGTAGCAAAATTCTACAATTAAAAATTGTATATCTCCTGAACGGGTGCGAATTTCGGGCGACTGATGACATTTAATTGTTCCTCTATGCAAGTACTATCATCCCTGCGAGTTTGGTCAAATTTGGACGATTTTTATTTTTTTCTCCAAAAAGAAGCACGATGTATAGTCCATGGTTTTTAGCGAATTTTTTCAAAAAATAGATTTTGCTCAAATTTGGCATACTTGTAGCTCTTGAAGAGAGGAACAAGAATATGCATCGATTTTTGGAAAATTCGCTCCCGTTCAGGAGTTATGAGCAATTGAATGTTGCTTATTTCACATGCTGTTTTGACACATTCCAATAAATTACTTAAAAATTGCATATCTTCTGAACGGGTGCGAATTTCGGGAAACTGATTACATATTCTTGTTCCTCTCATCAAGGACTATCATTCCTGCGATTTTGGTTGAATTTGGACAACTTTCATTTTTTGACCAAAAAGTAGCAAAATTCTACAATTAAAAATTGTATATCTCCTGAACGGGTGCGAATTTCGGGCGACTGATGACATTTAATTGTTCCTCTATGCAAGTACTATCATCCCTGCGAGTTTGGTCAAATTTGGACGATTTTTTTTTTCTCCAAAAGAAGCACGATGTATAGTCCATGGTTTTTAGCGAATTTTTTCAAAAAATAGATTTTGCTCAAATTTGGCATACTTGTAGCTCTTGAAGAGAGGAACAAGAATATGCATCGATTTTTTGGAAAATTCGCTCCCGTTCAGGAGTTATGAGCAATTGAATGTTGCTTATTTCACATGCTGTTTTGACACATTCCAATAAATTACTTAAAAATTGCATATCTTCTGAACGGGTGCGAATTTCGGGAAACTGATTACATATTCTTGTTCCTCTCATCAAGGACTATCATTCCTGCGATTTTGGTTGAATTTGGACAACTTTCATTTTTTGACCAAAAAGTAGCAAAATTCTACAATTAAAAATTGTATATCTCCTGAACGGGTGCGAATTTCGGGCGACTGATGACATTTAATTGTTCCTCTATGCAAGTACTATCATCCCTGCGAGTTTGGTCAAATTTGGACGATTTTTATTTTTTTCTCCAAAAAGAAGCACGATGTATAGTCCATGGTTTTTAGCGAATTTTTTCAAAAAATAGATTTTGCTCAAATTTGGCATACTTGTAGCTCTTGAAGAGAGGAACAAGAATATGCATCGATTTTTGGAAAATTCGCTCCCGTTCAGGAGTTATGAGCAATTGAATGTTGCTTATTTCACATGCTGTTTTGACACATTCCAATAAATTACTTAAAAATTGCATATCTTCTGAACGGGTGCGAATTTCGGGAAACTGATTACATATTCTTGTTCCTCTCATCAAGGACTATCATTCCTGCGATTTTGGTTGAATTTGGACAACTTTCATTTTTTGACCAAAAAGTAGCAAAATTCTACAATTAAAAATTGTATATCTCCTGAACGGGTGCGAATTTCGGGCGACTGATGACATTTAATTGTTCCTCTATGCAAGTACTATCATCCCTGCGAGTTTGGTCAAATTTGGACGATTTTTATTTTTTTCTCCAAAAAGAAGCACGATGTATAGTCCATGGTTTTTAGCGAATTTTTTCAAAAAATAGATTTTGCTCAAATTTGGTATACTTGTAGCTCTTGAAGAGAGGAACAAGAATATGCATCGATTTTTGGAAAATTCGCTCCCGTTCAGGAGTTATGAGCAATTGAATGTTGCTTATTTCACATGCTGTTTTGACACCTTCCAATTAATTACTTAAAAATTGCATATCTTCTGAACGGGTGCGAATTTCGGGAAACTGATTACATATTCTTGTTCCTCTCATCAAGGACTATCATTCCTGCGATTTTGGTTGAATTTGGACAACTTTCATTTTTTGACCAAAAAGTAGCAAAATTCTACAATTAAAAATTGTATATCTCCTGAACGGGTGCGAATTTCGGGCGACTGATGACATTTAATTGTTCCTCTATGCAAGTACTATCATCCCTGCGAGTTTGGTCAAATTTGGACGATTTTTATTTTTTTCTCCAAAAAGAAGCACGATGTATAGTCCATGGTTTTTAGCGAATTTTTTCAAAAAATAGATTTTGCTCAAATTTGGTATACTTGTAGCTCTTGAAGAGAGGAACAAGAATATGCATCGGTTTTCGAAAAATTCGCTCCCGTTCAGGAGTTATGAGCAATTGAATGTTGCTTATTTCACATGCTGTTTTGACACCTTCCAATTAATTACTTAAAAATTGCATATCTTCTGAACGGGTGCGAATTTCGGGAAACTGATTACATATTCTTGTTCCTCTCATCAAGGACTATCATTCCTGCGATTTTGGTTGAATTTGGACAACTTTCATTTTTTGACCAAAAAGTAGCAAAATTCTACAATTAAAAATTGTATATCTCCTGAACGGGTGCGAATTTCGGGCGACTGATGACATTTAATTGTTCCTCTATGCAAGTACTATCATCCCTGCGAGTTTGGTCAAATTTGGACGATTTTTATTTTTTTCTCCAAAAAGAAGCACGATGTATAGTCCATGGTTTTTAGCGAATTCTTTCAAAAAATAGATTTTGCTCAAATTTGGTATACTTGTAGCTCTTGAAGAGAGGAACAAGAATATGCATCGGTTTTCGAAAAATTCGCTCCCGTTCAGGAGTTATGAGCAATTGAATGTTGCTTATTTCACATGCTGTTTTGACACCTTCCAATTAATTACTTAAAAATTGCATATCTTCTGAACGGGTGCGAATTTCGGGAAACTGATTACATATTCTTGTTCCTCTCATCAAGGACTATCATTCCTGCGATTTTGGTTGAATTTGGACAACTTTCATTTTTTGACCAAAAAGTAGCAAAATTCTACAATTAAAAATTGTATATCTCCTGAACGGGTGCGAATTTCGGGCGACTGATGACATTTAATTGTTCCTCTATGCAAGTACTATCATCCCTGCGAGTTTGGTCAAATTTGGACGATTTTTATTTTTTTCTCCAAAAAAGCACGATGTATAGTCCATGGTTTTTAGCGAATTTTTTCAAAAAATAGATTTTGCTCAAATTTGGTATACTTGTAGCTCTTGAAGAGAGGAACAAGAATATGCATCGGTTTTGAAAATTCGCTCCCGTTCAGGAGTTATGAGCAATTGAATGTTGCTTATTTCACATGCTGTTTTGACACCTTCCAATTAATTACTTAAAAATTGCATATCTTCTGAACGGGTGCGAATTTCGGGAAACTGATTACATATTCTTGTTCCTCTCATCAAGGACTATCATTCCTGCGATTTTGGTTGAATTTGGACAACTTTCATTTTTTGACCAAAAAGTAGCAAAATTCTACAATTAAAAATTGTATATCTCCTGAACGGGTGCGAATTTCGGGCGACTGATGACATTTAATTGTTCCTCTATGCAAGTACTATCATCCCTGCGAGTTTGGTCAAATTTGGACGATTTTTATTTTTTTCTCCAAAAAGAAGCACGATGTATAGTCCATGGTTTTTAGCGAATTTTTTCAAAAAATAGATTTTGCTCAAATTTGGTATACTTGTAGCTCTTGAAGAGAGGAACAAGAATATGCATCGATTTTGGAAAATTCGCTCCCGTTCAGGAGTTATGAGCAATTGAATGTTGCTTATTTCACATGCTGTTTTGACACATTCCAATTAATTACTTAAAAATTGCATATCTTCTGAACGGGTGCGAATTTCGGGAAACTGATTACATATTCTTGTTCCTCTCATCAAGGACTATCATTCCTGCGATTTTGGTTGAATTTGGACAACTTTCATTTTTTGACCAAAAAGTAGCAAAATTCTACAATTAAAAATTGTATATCTCCTGAACGGGTGCGAATTTCGGGCGACTGATGACATTTAATTGTTCCTCTATGCAAGTACTATCATCCCTGCGAGTTTGGTCAAATTTGGACGATTTTTATTTTTTTCTCCAAAAAGAAGCACGATGTATAGTCCATGGTTTTTAGCGAATTTTTTCAAAAAATAGATTTTGCTCAAATTTGGCATACTTGTAGCTCTTGAAGAGAGGAACAAGAATATGCATCGATTTTTGGAAAATTCGCTCCCGTTCAGGAGTTATGAGCAATTGAATGTTGCTTATTTCACATGCTGTTTTGACACATTCCAATAAATTACTTAAAAATTGCATATCTTCTGAACGGGTGCGAATTTCGGGAAACTGATTACATATTCTTGTTCCTCTCATCAAGGACTATCATCCCTGCGAGTTTGGTCAAATTTGGACGATTTTTATTTTTTTCTCCAAAAAGAAGCACGATGTATAGTCCATGGTTTTTAGCGAATTTTTTCAAAAAATAGATTTTGCTCAAATTTGGCATACTTGTAGCTCTTGAAGAGAGGAACAAGAATATGCATCGATTTTTGGAAAATTCGCTCCCGTTCAGGAGTTATGAGCAATTGAATGTTGCTTATTTCACATGCTGTTTTGACACATTCCAATAAATTACTTGAAAATTGTATATGATCACACTAATTATAATAATATCATTATTATTATATTATAACCAGGCAAGAAAAACTGGTTATAATATAATAATATTATTATTATTATTATATTTTTTATATACCATATCATATAATAAATTATAATTTTAAAAGGATAATATTATCAATATTTTCAAAGTGTATACCATTTTGTATGGATTCCGGTGATTGGTGGAAAAGAAAACCATCAACTTTTGGCATGAAAATATAATTTTATTTACAATAATTATTTCCAAAATTTCAACTCTTAACAAATTCTCATTTATGGTTGATGTCAAACGAGACCGGTTATTAGCGAATGACTATCATCAACTCTCAGCTCTGTTAGAACAGTCAGCAAGCGGTCTTAAAGAGCGAAACGGGTTTCTAAGGTCGCTCTCGACGTGATATGCACCGACAGAACGCTGTCCTGAGAGAGCTGAGCATCGGTAAAAGAACTATGAAAAAGTTCTTGGACCGCCAATTTCATTTAAACCATCTTACAATAATTTATAACATAACAGTAAAGCAATTGCAAAAACTGGTATAATCTGGTCTAGCAAAGAAGACCCTCTGGCAAAATGGGAAAATGACTCCAGCTCGGTCAATATTGGTTCAAAAATTATTATCAATTTGATCTCAAATTGTAGGAAACAATTTGATTTACTATTAAGACCACATTTACAATTCTTGAACAAATATTGACCAAGCTGGAGTCATTCTCCCATCTTGCTAGAGGGTCTTCTTTGCTTGGACAGACTATAACAGTTTAGATTACATCTGCGTTAACATATATGATTATAATCTGGAATATACATAACATCATTATAATAAATCAAAGTAACTTATTCTTAAATGAATTCATTTTCAAGTTTATTAATCAATTATTTATTTATTAAACCTTAGTAGCCCTAACAACAAAGTGAACATAACATAATTACATAAAATTTCTTGAAAATAAGTTGAACCAAGAACATACAGCAGCTTCATATCACATTAAAAATTTCATCTATAGTCATGTCCAAGCAAAGAAGACATTCTGGCAAGATGGGAAATAATTCCAGCTCGGTCAATATTTGTTCAAAAATTAAAAATTTGTTCTCAAATTGTAGATCAGAATGTTTCCTACAACTTGAAACCAAATTTATAGTTTTTGAACCAATATCGACCGAGCTGGAGTAATTTTCCCCATCTTGCCAGAATGTCTTCTTTGCTTGGGAAGACTATTTCACATAGTAAATCTTCAATTTGTGTTTTTAATACTATTAGGACTATCTCCTATGATATGTTGACTGGTAATTTTCATTTCAGACAATGCTTCAACATTGGATTTACTCTTTTCACTTTTGAATCTATCTTCCAGCATACCAGGAACCTATAAAAAATATAAAAAAATATTGCTTCAGTGCATAAAAATAATGCTATCGGTGTATCTAAATCAATAAAAATAGGGAAATTGTCCCTTTTCAAGTCATTTTCTAGTGAATTTCACTATTTATTGATTTAGTATAAATTAGTAGCCCTGATAACAGAGTAAACATACATAATATAGTTATGTGTAAAGAATTGTGGTGGCTAGAGCGTGGAGGGTGGAGGGTAGATGGTAAATCTATAGAACATACACATCATCCACAGTAATACATCGTATGAATGGTATGACGTCATACTGTTTTTTGAGGTTATGCTGTCCATATTTAAGAATTTCAAGATGGCGGCTGAACACATACCATTCATACGATGTATTACTGTGGTCCACGGGCCTCAGCCTAACAGCTGATTTAGAGCTTGGCAGCTCGAGCCGCCGCTTGGGAATTGTACCTTCAGGCCAAGGTGTATAGAATAGTAGAGGTGGGGCAGAGTGAAGCAGCTAACTATGATACTGACGTCACGGAGTTCCTCATCTAGTCAAAAATTTAGCATTGATTCCCCTATTCTTGACAAAAAATTGTACGCTTTCTTCCAATTCACAAAATACAGAATTTATTGTTCAATAGATAAATTTGTCATATGAGCTTGTAGAGAATTTCAAGACCTACATTTTGAGTGATTTAAATCTATATTCTACTCAAATTTAACATGAGGAAAAGTCAGTTAACGTACCTCAGGATTTAAATGAAAAGACATAACTACCAATGAAACTAAAAGACGAAATGAATATGGATAACTACCACAATTACTCGCAACTACTCAAAAAGTGTCTCGGGAATGCTCTGCAGCTGAGCTAATTCAACTATGAGTAGCAATGCTATTATGAGATACATTAATAATATCATTGCATTCCATAGCAATGCTATCCATAATTGCATTAGCCCAGCTGCAGAGTATTCCCGAGACACGTTAACAGACTTTTTCTCATGTTGAATTTGAGTAAAATATAGGCCTAGATTCAAATAACACAAAATATAAGTCTTGAAATTCTCTCTAAGCTCATATAAGTAATTTATCTATTAAACAATTCAGTATCTCGTGAATTGGAAAAAAGCGTAAGATTTTTGGTCAAGGATAGGGAAATCAATGCTAGATTCTTGACTTGAGAAACTCCGTGACGTCAGTATCATAGTCAGCTGCTTCACTCTCCCCCCTCTACTATTCTATACACCTTGTATTAGAGCAGCAGTCAATGTTTTTAATAAAGTTGATAACACTAAGCTGTCAGGTGACGAGATATTTTGGCTCAACTGTTCAAGTGACTAGTAAACGACGTAAAAGTGTCTAATGCCCGGTTTTTCCAAGCACACTCAAAGTTGAGGGACCCTCAAATTATGATGAACAGCTGATATTTCCTATGATTAGTATAGGAAATGTAGTAAAGTGTAGTAAACTTGAGGGTCCCTCAAATTTGAGTGTGCTTGGAAAAACCGGGCATAAGACACCCTTCAGAGTGGGCAGTAGTAGTCGGCAAACTTCCGAACGGCAAAATCAAGCCCCATAAGAACAATGTAATTTTTATCAATCTCTTGGAGCAGATAGAGCCTCTATTTATGGACAGAATTTCACGTTCTTTATCTCATTGGAAAGAGAATTCAATTCTCTAGGGGCGTGACTTTTTACTTTTTCGATTTTAAGTTTATTTCAATAATTATAGTTCAATACGTTTTTAGTTAATTAATTATACAATAATTATCAAAATAAACTTGAAATGAAAAAAGTAAAAAGTCACGCCCCTGGAGAATTGAATTCTCTTTCCAATGAGATAAAGAACGTGAAATTCTGTCCATAAATAGAGGCTCTATCTGCTCCAAGAGATTGATAAAAATTACATTGTTCTTATGGGGCTCGATTTTGCCGTTCGGCAGTTTGCCGTCCACCAACATCCACTCTTAAAAGATTGAAAATAGGCAATTATTTATTGAGATATCTATGATTTGTTGCAAGGAAAATGTGAGAACGCATTTTTTTTTGTGAGGGTGATGTCCACATGGGCTCTTAGGCCTGTGCGTGGGTAATGGGCGAAGGATGATGATGAGAGATGTTAGGTTAGTTAGTTAGTTTTTATCATGTCCTGAATATTCACATCCAGTGAAAATAGGTAAAAAAACACATAATAAAATATTGGTTCAAAAATTATAAATTTTTCTCATATTGTGTATCAGAATTCAAACCTACAATTTGAGACCAAATTAATAACTTTTGAACTAATATTGCACAGAGGCAAACATATTGACGATTTCAAGAAGTCTAATAAATTCAGTTTCCACAATAATAAGTTGGTTAAATAAATATATTTGTATCAAATTCAGTTGATGTATACTATTTATTTTAACTTTTCTAATCTAATATCTAAAGAAAACTCAGGTAGAAAACACAATGGGGAAACTTACAACAGAAACATATTTATTGAATCAAAACTTTTAACAAAATAATATAAATATTAAATGCCACTTTTATCTAAAAATATTTACAATGAATTGCACTTTTGACATGTTATATCGAATAATTTCAATCATTTTTCAAACTATTACACTTAAATTCCGTCACAACTCATTTTCATAAAGATTGTAATTTTATAAGATCTTAAAATTGTATTAATAATTTAATTCTATCTAATACTATCCAATGTATAGTTTGTCCAAGAAAAGAAGACATTCTGGCAAGATGGGAAAACGACTCTGGCACGGTCAATATTCGTTCAAAAATCATAATTTGGTCTCAAATTATAGATCAGAATGTTTCTTAAAATTTGAAATTATTGAACCAATATCGACCAAGCTGGAGTCATTTTCTCATCTTGACAGAATGTCTTCTTTGCTTGGTTGGACAGACTGTACTAGTAACAACTTTGAATTTAAAAGCTGTCTTTTTTAAGGCACCTTACTCACTTAATATACAAAATAATATAAAGTAGCAAACTTGAAGATCTAGTGAAGTTGATTAGTCTGTTCAAGCAAAGAAGACCCTCTGGCAATATGAGAAAATGACTCCAGCTTGGTCAATATTTGTTCAAGAATTACAAATGTGGTCTTAATAGTAGATCAAATTGTTTCCTACAATTTGAGAACAAATTGATAATTTTTGAACCAATATCGACCGAGCTTGAGTCATTCTCCCATCTTGCCAGAGGGTCTTCTTTGCTTGGACAGAGTATACTTTTACACGCAAAAAGTTTGTTTATTTAATCTCAAGTGATCGTGAATAGGGTGTAGAATATTAGACTTGATGAAATTTTCATAGAGAATGACGTTGAAGATTTCTAATAATATTCATAACAAAAACTCTCTTTCCAACAATATGTCTATAATAATTTAAATAAAATAAAAACTACATTATTAACAATCAAAGAATGGATCCATAATAAATAATTATAAAATTGGAATCAATAATGATACACAGGAACAGTATTGGATTATTATATAAGAGGAATATTAAGAATAATAAAGGATATTATATTGGAAAAGGGACATTTATATAGCTCGAGCCTATTGAAGTTGAACCTTAACCATTTAGTATTACTGTATTTATAGATTACTGAAAAAAATAAATGATTGAAAAAATATAAATAACCTTTCCCTATAGACAACTAAAACTGACACTGTATAATATGAATTTTAAATACAAGTTTGAATAAACTATAAATAAAAATTTTGTTTCATAAATAATTAAAAACGTCAAGAAATTTTGAAATAATTACAAGAAAAGATTTGATACCTAACCTAAAAGTCATTCGAATTTTGAAAATAAATTAATTATTGAAAAATATAAAACCTTACCCTATAAATAACTAAAACTGTCACTGTATAAAGATATGAATTTTGAATACAAGTTTGAATAAACTATAGATAAAATTTATAAATAATTGAAAACGTCAAGAAATTTTGATACAATTACAAGAAAAGATTTGATACCTAACCTAAAAGTCCTTCAAATTTTGAGAAAAAATGGAACGAAATTAAATCCGTGTCTCCAATTTCTCAACAGATATAGTCTGTCCAAGCAGAGAAGACCCTCTGGCAAGATGCGAAAATGACTCCAGCTTGGTCAATATTCGTTTAAAAATTATCAAAGTGACCTCTAACTGTAGGGAACAATTTCATCTACTACTTAGACCACATTTATAATTCTTGAACAAATATTGATCGAGCTGGAGTCATTTTCGCATCTTGCCAGAGGGTCTTCTTTGCTTGAACAAACTATATACCAGCTTAACTGGCGGATGGCTAATATATGTTATTAATTTTTCAGTTCTGTCAAAACAGTCCGCGAGCGGTCTACGAGTGAGTATCAAGTCGAGGGACACCTCACCTACACGTTACGCTCTCACAGACCGCTGGCTGACTGCCCTGAGTGAGCTAAGCATCAACAACAGATATCGGTCATCCGCCAAGTTTGTTGAAGTGTGCTATAAGATGTTTCCAATTTTTACATGTTGAATCAGGTCCTTTCAGAAGTTGACGTTTCCTGGAGCAAAACAAGAGGACAATTTTGTTTAAAAAAAGAACGGATACCTGTAATTTTTCAGAATTAATTGAAAGGAAGGACTTGTATTGTCTGTCCAAACAAAGAAGACATTCTAGCAAGATGGGAAAATTACTCCAGCTTGGTCAAAAATGGTTCAAAAATTATCAATTTGGTTTCAAATTGTAGAAAACATTCTAATCTACGATTTGAGACTAAATCAATAATTTTTAAACCAATATTGACGGAGCTGCAGTCATTTTCCCATCTTGCCAGAGGCTCTTCTTTGCTTGGCCGGACTATACCTTGACTGACAGACAGTAGTTAAATCCAAGGCTACTCTTATTGGATGAATCTTGAATTTATTCATTTATATACTAACGCCTATCAGTGTATTGGCAGATTCTTCATGTTTTACAAGTCCTATAAAACAAGAAAAGGTTAGATATCCACTAAAAACTCTCAGCCTAAAGGTACGATTCCCATGCGGCATCAGCTCCAAATTCGCTGCTAGGCTGAGGCCGCACTGCCGGTGGGTAGAGCGAGGAGGGTGGAGGGTAGATGGTAAATCTATAAAACATACACACCATCCACAGTAATACATCGTATGAATGGTGTGACGTCATACTGTTTTTTGAGGTTATGTTGTCCATATTTAAGAATTCAAGATGGCGGCTAAACACATACCATTCATACGATGTATTACTGTAGATGGTGTGTATGTTCTTTGGATTTACCAACTACCCTCCACCCTCCACGCTCTACCCACCGGCAGTGCGGTCTCAGCCCTAGAGCTGCGCAGCTGCTCTAGCATAGCTTCCTTTAATAGAAGGCCATGGCCTAAAAATTGACAACTATGTAGAGTAGGAAATTGGGTCCATTTAAAAGCATTGAGATCATTTTCCAATCAGCTGTTCTAATGGATGCGTTCTCACATTTGACTTGCTACAAATCATAAGCTATTTTAATAATTACTATTCATAATCTTTCTTGCTAATCTCTATCACAACCTATTACAAAAAACACAAAAGGAATTCTATACGAAGAGTTTCATGAACGTTTTTCATGGAAATTATGCTCAAAGAGAGAAAAACCAAGTCAACATGCATGATTTGTAAAGCTTTAATATGAAAAGACTGTGTCTACGGTGCGACCTTGCCATATTATTAGGGCAGGGCCTTCTATTAAAAGGAAGCTATGGCTCTAGTCTTCACAACTTTATTAACATAACTATATTATAGATGGTCACTCTGTTATTAGGGCTACTAATGACAAAATCAATAAATAGTGGAATTTAACTTATATTCCGTGGAACAAGTCCCATTTCGATTATTCAATTTTACCTGAAATGACTGGTTTTACACAATTTTTACCTGAGTTTTCTATGAAACAATTAGAATAGTAAGCTTAAGTGAATATTATACTCCAACTGAATCCAAAATATAAATACTAAGTAAAGCACAGATATAGTCTGTCCAAGCAAAGGAGACCTTCTGGCAAGATGGGAAAATGACTCCAGCTCGGTCAATATTGGTTCAAAAATTATTTATTTGGTCTTAAATTGTAGATCAAATTGTTTCCTACAATCTGAGATCAAATTGATAATCTTTTAACCAAAATTTACCGAGCTTGAGTCATTTTCCCATCTTGCCAGAGGGTCTTCTTTGCTTGGACAGACTATATCAGACAATAACGGTATAGTTTGTCCGGCCTTAGGCGGGTATTACACGATAATAGTTCTATCACATATTTCTATTATCAAACATCTGTGATAATGAAATATTACCATGTAATGAACCAAATATTACAAATGATCATATTCTATGTCATATGTTCTCTTATAGAGATCATATTATAATATATTTGATAATAGATGTATGACATAGAACACTATTATCGTGTAATAGCGGCCTTACTGAAGGAGAAATATTTTTTTAAATAAATCTGAAGTGGTCTTACCTTTGGTCTAGGCCTATGTGTGTCTACTGCCTCGATTGGAAGTTTAATATTTTCCACTTTACATCCATAGGCCACGGGGGTCAACTTGATTACCGTGTGGAGTGGTACGTGTAGGTAGGGAAGTTCATCTGTAAGAAAATTAATTTATTCATTTATTACCAAATAAATATACAAGCAAGGAGGTTACATGGAGATGACGTATCGCATTCAACTCATTACAAATGTTTTCTCAAGAATTTCGCTGGGGGTTCTTATTCTTTTTCTCTATTCATACATCGATACAACTACAGGGTGACACAAAAAACGGGAATTTTTAAGTAACACGTACATGAATAAAGGAAATGTAGCCATTAGTTTTATTGCTGAAAATGTGAAATAGAATAGTTGCCATTTATAGTTGTAACAAGAAAAATGCCAATTTTTGTAGATAATGTCCATGAGATGACGACCATTCAAACGTATGTATAGATTCCTGGAAGCAAACAGTGAGATTTTGCACGGCAAGTTGAATCACTGCAATGCGAATCTCAGCGATTTCTTCATGAATCCTTGATTTCAAGTCAATAATTATTTTTGAGCGTTTCAAATGGCCCCACAAGAAAAAGTAAAACACAGTGCTTCGACATTCCATGCTTACATGAAAATTTCACTGTTTGCCTCCAGGAATGTATACGTTTGAATGGAGGAGGGGAGGAGGAGGAAGAGGAGGAGGATGAGGAGGAGGAAGAGTAAGAGGAGGAGGAGGGAAGGAGGAGAAGGAGTAGAGGGAGGAGAAGGAGGAGAAGAAGGAGAAGAAGGAGATTGATTGAAGAAGGAGAAAGAGAATAAGAAGGAGGAGGAGAAGAAGGAGAAGGAGAAGAAGGAGAAGGAGAAGAAGGTGAAGGAAGAGAAGGAGGATAAGGAGAAGAAGGAGAAGGAGGTGAAAGAGAAGAAGGAGGAGGGAGGAGGGAAGGAGGAGGAGGAGGGAAGGAGGAGGAGGAAGAGGAGGAGGAGGAGGAGGAAGAGGAGGAGGAGGAGGAGGGAAGGAGGAGGAGGAGGGAAGGAGGAGGAGGAGGAGGAGGAGGGAAGGAGGAGGAGGAAGAGGAGGAGGAGAGGGAGGAGGAGGAGGAGGAGGAGGAGGAGGAGGGAGAGGAGGAGGAGGAAGGAGGAGGAGGAGGAGGAGGAGGAGGAAGGAGGAGGAAGAGGAGGAGGAGGAGGAGGGAAGGAGGAGGAGGAGGAGGGAAGGAGGAGGAAGAGGAGGAGGAGGAGGATAAGGAGGAGAAGAAGAAGGAGGAGGATAAGGAGAAGTAGAAGAAAGAAGAAGAAAAAGAAGAAGAGGAAGAAAAAGAAGTAGTAGTGGTAGGAAAAAGACGATGAACATGAGTGACATTTCATTTGACATGACTCACTAAAAATTATGTTAATCTGTATTAAAGCATGATTTAGTCAGGTTTAAACTACAAACATGATTTTTACTAGCATTAAACGTGGTTTAACCTTCTCTTACAAACATGACTTTTACTAGCATTAAACGTGGTTTAGCATTCTCTTACAAACATGATTTTTACTAGCATTAAACGTGGTTTAACCTTCTCTTACCAGCAGATTTATCCAAGAAATAAGCGAGCAAACACCTTAGCACAGCCTGATGTGACACCACTAGCACATTGCCCTGTCGCTCCAACTCCATTATAACAGGCTCCAGTCTAGCCACCAGGTCTTCATAGGATTCACCCCTGGGATATCGATAGGTAAACTTCGCCTGATCTCTGGCCGCAAAGTCTTCTGGGTATTTTTCAGCTATCTCTTCATACGTCATTTCTTCGCAGATACCCTGTAGAACAAAATAAAATTAAGCTGCGTATCGACAGTCCGAGGCATGTGCTACGAATGCCTCGCTGTACAGTCTGTTGACACAAAAAAAGAGTACTACTACTAGTCTACTATCTACCGCGTATCGACAGTCCGAGGCATGTGCCATACATGCCTCGGACTGTCGATACCGGGTTTGCTAGCAGCGAGGCAAACGCTGCACACAATTCGCAGCGAGCAGTGCCTGTTGCCTCGCAACGCACAACGAACAATACTACAAACTAAACTCAAAATTGTACCACATTCCTATGCATTTTTGTGATTAAGAATTCTATTTGGGTGCAGAAGGTTCTAATAGGCAATAATAAGCATTGCCTTGAATTTTTATCTACTAATTGAGCACAAACTAACCTCCAAAGTCCAAAATATCAATTTTCAGAGCTTAGTTGCTTTGTCTCCCGCTTGATGGCGCTTGTTCGCGTGCTCGCATTTTGGTTACAAAAAAAGCAGATTTTTTATTATAATTATAATTATTTACTACATACTATATACTATACTATAATTATAATTATTTTTTATTATTGCAGATTATTGCAGATTATATTTACACATATGCCTCAGCCATGAGTTTATACTTTTTTTGCGTCACCAGACTGTACTGAGAGGCATTCGTGGCACATGCCTCGGACTGTCGATACGCGGCTTTAGTTTAAAATGTTTTTGAGACTGTAGGAAACAATAGCATGAGCAGATTTTCGCTGGGACAAAATTTTTACGAAAGTTGGGAAAGATTAATGTCTTCCCAGAGGTCTCTGTTCAATTGTTGACTAGCCGGCAGGCTCGCTTCTCCGCCTAGCCAGGGGGCGGAGCCCCCTGGACCCCTGACAGTATCAGCAGTGTTAGTAAGTCAAACAGGCTCGCTTCGCTCGCCTGCAAAACTTCTATCTGTGTCAGCTGAAACAAACGGGCTCACTTCGCTCGCCTGCAATTTCCTTTCGAAAGGATTTGCTTTGATCATCATATCACTTAACAGGGTTCTTTCCAGTAATCATTCAAAATGACAGTACCGGTCGGTACTGGAATCAGATTTTGAGGTCGGAGGTCGGGGATAGGCAAGGTAAGTAAATCTACCAGGTAGGCCAGCGTCCATAAGTGCCCAGCAGTCTAATTTTTCCCTGCCGGATGACGTCACTAGTTTTATTTTTTACATTATGCTTTATGCATTATGATTCGACATGTATCTAGGATTCCAATTTTCCAGCTGTTCCACAGAGAATTGAAAAATAAAAGAATACAACGTAAAAAGCTCAATATCAATGAAAATAATTGTGAAAATATTTAAAAATGATGAATTAATTTATTGAGTATTATTACAGTCGAATAATGATGAATAATGTTGTGATATTAGAACAATATAATGCTATTGTTGTCATAAATTGGGGCCAAAGATTCGAGAAGCTGGCGCTCTCGTTGAGAAAAAAATAAGCTTTGGTGGGTTCAAACTATGCGATTACGATTATAAAATTGAAAATAATCATATTTCACTACAAAACAACTAGGACAACTTGAAAATATTGTTTCCTTGTTAATTGTGATGTTCTCAACTCATCAGAATTAATTACAACAATACTATTCTTCAACACTAACGAAAATAGGTTATGTTTACATTTTCATCAGCTGTGCTTTTCATTTTCGGCGCTAGAGTGCGACACTGTAGAAAAATAGTGACGTCAGATTTGTGAACCATAATTTCCAGGCAAATATCCCACCTGGTAAGATTTACTAGCATTGGGGGATAGGTACCCTGCCCTTGTCGGTTCAAGTTGTATTCAACTCAAATTAATTAATTAATGATGTAGTATGAATAATCAATTAATTATGTTCATACTCTAAAATAAATTGATGTAAATGTTTTTGTAATAATTGTAAATATTAATGAATTAATTTACATGTGTGAATCCAGTATTTGTATGACTCGTCTTTCTCTTTTCAGAAAGACACATTAATCAGTTAAACTACCAAAGTTGGAAATAACAATAATAATAATAATAATAATAATAATAATAATAATAATAATAATAATAATAATAATAATAATAATAACATTCCTAGTTATTTATTATTCTTAAGATGTAGTTGAATTAAATAAATTTGCACACATCCATAACTCAATTTTTTCTAATCAAACAATATTCTTTCTGAATATTAAAATAATGAGAAATTAAAGCTGATGAATACTTGTCACAAATTCATTTTGTGACACAATTTTTCACTTACTGCATCGATTTCATTGAGCGCTTTCCACCTCTCCTGCGGCGCCGGCACATTGGCCACAGTCTGTATAGTCCTTCTCAGCCACGAAGTCCACACCCTCAGTCCACCAATGTCCTGCTGTCTTATAAAGTCGGCCAGCGCTGAAGCGTACTGTCTCCCTCTGTAGGACAGTTCTGAATCTCCACCTATACGTCCTTCGAGGTTTTGTGCGCTTTCCCCGTGCTGCAAAATAGAATAAATTCGTGAAAATACATGAAAAAGGCTATAAATTAATTACAGAGAACTCTGTTGGGGCACAAGTCTGGATGTATAGTCTGTCCAAGCAAAGAAGACTCTCTGGCGAGATGAGAAAATGACTCCAGCTCGCTAAATATTGGTTCAAAACTATTGATTTGGTCTCAATCGTAGGAAACATTCTGATCTACTATTTGAGATCAAATTGATATTTCTTGAAATAATATTGATCGAGCTGAAGTCATTTTCTTATCTTGCCAGAAGGGTCTTCTTTGCTTGGACAAACTAAATCTTCATGTATGGGGCAGAGCCGACTGACGAGTTTGGAACTGAAAGAGAAATTCAGAGAAGAGACCCAGGCCCTACCAATCGCACTCTGCCAAAATGGGTTTGAAAACTTCAAAAATCGGCTACATCAGTGTATTGCTCAGAAATTGACAACTATGTAGAGTAGGAAATTGGGTCCATTTAAAAGCATTGAGATCATTTTCCAATCAGCTGTTCTAATGGATGTGTTTCTTGTGTGCGTTCTCCCATTGGACTTGCTACAAATCATAAGCTATTTCAATAAATAACTGTCTATTCTTATTTTTTCTTGCTGCAGATGGCCGCCATTCAACTGATATACTTTTCAAAAATATCAACAATAAATACTATATTTCACACTGAATTGGATGAGTTGAACCATTTTTTCCAAGTCGTTCGGTTCATTATTTTTACAAACTCGTCAATAGGCTCTGTCCCATACATGAAGATATAGTTAGTCCAAGCAAAGAAGACCCTCTAGCAAGATGAGAAAATGACTCCAGCTCGATCAATATTCGTTCAAGCAATATCAACTTGATCTCAAATAGTAGATAAGAATGTTTCCTACAATTTGAAACCAAATTTATGATTTTTGAACAAATATTGATTGAGCTGCAGTCATTTTCTTATCTTGCCAGAGAGTCTTCTTTGCTTGGACAGACTATAATCTATTCCAGTCGTATACTAGTTTAGTCTGTTCAAGCGAAGAAGACATTCTGGCAAGATGGGAAAATTACTTTAGCTCGGTCATATTGGTTCAAATTGGTCTCAAATTGAAGAGCAGGATGTTTTCTACAATTTGAGATCAAATTAATGATTTTTGAACAAATATTGACCGAGCTGGAGTCATTTTCCCATCTTTCCAGAATGTCTTCTTTGCTTTGAGCAGGATGTTTTCTACAATTTGAAACCAAATTTATGATTTTTGAACAAATATTGATTGAGCTGGAGTCATCTTCCCATCTTTCCAGAATGTCTTCTTTGCTTTGACAGACTTATCTAGTACTCAATACTTAATATTTTGACAAAACCTTTTGACTCAAGCCTTTTGACAAAACCTTTTGACTCAAGCCTTTTGACAAAACATTATATAAATCGAACTTTCAAGAACTTACCCTAGTGAGATAAATGGTCCTGGGAATGATATGTATGTTCATAAGATAGTAGACAATCCTCGACTGTATGTGACCCTCGTGTTTATGAACCACAACTTTTTCTCCTGTGTTGTAAATTTTCATAAAACTCAAATTCGACTCCGCTTTTTCGTCAAGAGGTTCATATCTGCAATTTAAATAAAATACTGTTATAAAAATTAAATTTAAAACTGAAACTTCTATACATAAGTAAAAAATTACTACAATATATACTGAAAAATGAATAAAGTGTTAAGCTGACATTTAACTTCTTAAATAAGGACAATATAACCTTGAAAAACAGTATGACGTCATACAATTCATACGATGTATTACTATAGATGTTGGATGTTTTATAGATAAACCATCCATTAAACAGGGCGATTAAATCAAATCATAGATTAAATCAAACAGGGCGGCCTCAGCCTAAAAGTGCTTCCTTCCTTAATTATTTTAATATCTGGTACCGAGCTTCGCTCTAAAGCTGCGGCCGAACTGTTGAATTACATAAATATGTTATTGTGAAAAATCAAGGAACACCTCCTTGTAAAAAATAAATTCAAAATTGATGTGATCACCTCTCACAATTTTTTGACAGTCATGAACATGTGTTATAGACTTGAATGTAACTCAATTCACTCCAGCTGGATAGCGTTGGTCAGCTGACGATAACAGCCATTATACGCAGTACTTGGGATAATGCCTGAATAAGGAATATTTTATTTTTTTATTAATCCTGCCAGAGAGTTTTCCCAGACATGAGACCTGGTGCAATCTTATTTTTCCATCACGGTTATATTACATTTCAAATTTCGAGGAAATTGTTAGAGCCGTTTTCTAGATCCTTGGTTCCACATACATACAAACATACATACATACAGAAATTACTCGCTTAATATAATAGGATATACAAGAAACTCCTATTCGATTTAATGGATGAATGTACAATCTATAGTCCATTCACGATGGCTTGAGACGAGATAAACAAAAGCTCTGCATGTGTGTGTGTGTGTGTGTGTGTGTGTGTGTGTGTGTGTGTGTGTGTGTGTGTGTGTGTGTGTGTGTGTGTGTGTGTGTGTGTGTGTGTGTGTGTGTGTGTGACTGGAAGGTCTTCGTTTTAGCCACGACATAAACAAGTCACAGCAATGCTGAAATCCCGAATTTTGTAGTGGGCAGTTCAGAATAAGTATCTCTAAGTAATCTTTTTTATAGGTACACATTGGGAAATTGCTTGTTTCGGTTGTCTCTCGACTGCATTAACCTAAAATGACCAAACAATTATAGTAAAATTTTTTGTCTCAATGCTTTGGTTACAGTCCCGACAGCGAAATTCGGGTTTTCGGCATTGCTGTGACTTGTTTATGTCGTGGCTAAAACGAAACCACTCCAGTCGCGCACACACACACATGCAGAGCTTTTGTTTATCTCGTCTCAAGCCATCGTGAATGGACTATAGTGTATCTTCTTGAAAGTGATGTATTTGTATCATCTTGAGAGTAAATGTATCACAATCCTCACACCGATAGATAGAAAAATTTAATCAAATACATATTCCATCGCAAAATGAGTGACACAACACTCATAAAATAAAATAAAAATAAAATAAAAATAAAATAAAAATAAAATAAAAATAAAATAAAAATAAAATAAAAATAAAATAAAAATAAAATAAAAATAAAATAAAAATAAAATAAAAATAAAATAAAAATAAAATAAAAATAAAATAAAAATAAAATAAAAATAAAATAAAAATAAAATAAAAATAAAATAAAAATAAAATAAAAATAAAATAAAAATAAAATAAAAATAAAAATAAAATAAAATAAAATAAAAATAAAATAAAAATAAAATAAAAATAAAATAAAAATAAAATAAAAATAAAATAAAAATAAAATAAAAATAAAATAAAAATAAAATAAAAATAAAATAAAAATAAAATAAAAATAAAATAAAAATAAAATAAAAATAAAATAAAAATGAAATAAAAATAAAATAAAAATAAAATAAAAATAAAATAAAAATAAAAATAAAATAAAAATAAAATAAAAATAGAATAAAAATAAAAAAATAATACAATAAAAATAAAATAAAAATAAAAATAAAATAAAAATAAAATAAAAATAAAATAAAAATAAAATAAAAATAAAATAAAAATAAAATAAAATGAAAATAAAATAAAAAATATGAATAACACAACACAAATAAGTTTGAATATCCTGTGAAAAATTAAAATTGTCTCAAAGAATTAAAAATTGTCACCTTTCTTGATAATGTTCTATACGTTGTAGAAAGTCATTCAAGGCGGTCTCCGTATTCATATTTCTGTAATCGGGACTATTCACTTTCACCTCCTGTTGAAAAAACAAATAAAAATAGAAATATTAATAAATAAATAAACTTTACAAACGATATTTTTCAAGACTTTTAGATATAGTAGCGCTACATGTTTCTTCGTTCACTACCTATTTTCACCATTAAATATAATAAATTTAGAAAATTGTTTCATTTATTGCTCAAGAGTGGATGGTAGTGGACGGCAAACTGCCGAACGGCGAAATCAAGCCCCATAAGAACAATGTAATTTTTATCAATCTCTTGAAACAGATAGAGCCTCTATTTATGGACAGAATTTCACGTTCTTTATCTCATTGGAAAGAGAATTCAATTCTGCAGGGGCGTGACTTTTACTTTTTCGATTTTTAGTTTATTTCAATAATTAGAGTTCAATACTTTTTTAGTTAATTAATTATACAATAATTATTATCAAAATAAGCTTAAAATCGAAAAAGTGAAAAGCCACGCCCCTGAAGAATTGAATTCTCTTTTCAATGAGATGAAGAACGTGGAATTCTGTCCATAAATAGAGGCTCTATCTGTTCCAAGAGATTGATAAAAATTACATTGTTCTTATGGGGCTTGATTTTGCCGTTCGGCAGTTTGCCGTCCACTACCGCCCACCCTTAAATATATTTATAAACAATAAACGAACTATTACAAACAGTATAAATTGAACAAACTAGCCATTTGGAGTCCCGACTACCTAAAAATTAGTCGTCATCTATCATCCATCTCATTACGGATTTTGAAATGCAGTGGTGATATAGATTCAAGATCATTAATGCTTATAAAAAATCCGCCATTTAAAGAGGGCTTATGAAAAACTATAATGTAAACCGGCCTCGGTGGCGCAGTGGGCTAGGGCGTCACAACCTTCAGTCCGCTAGCACTGCCGCAGGTCTGGGTTCGAATCCCAGTGGCATAGCTGTTTTTTCACCTCATCAACCACCTTAGCACTCAAGATCCATTACCCACACACAAGCTAAAATGCTTATGTGGGCATCATCCGCAATAAAAAAAATAATAAAAAATAAAATAAAAAAAAACAAACACACACAAGAGTACACACACAGAAATTACTTCACTTTGATTCTTATCAAGAGAAATAACAAACAAAATCACAATCTCAAATTTCAATGAATGCTAAGATAGAATAGAGTCAATGATGCAATTAGTAGAATGTATCTTTTGAATGAAAATTTAGTATATTAACTGAACTATAGGTGCTGTATTGCAAGTCCAAAACTGGAATAAGTATTTTTATTAGAATCAATGTTAATAAGAGAAACACAAAATAATATTAAACAAGCTATGACTGAATTGATACAAATTATATTGATAAAGACCATAGCATAATAACAGTAATTTTAAAAAATAAAAACACTTTTTCAAATGCACTAAAAAATTCACATAAAATTCTAAAATTTTGATCGAAATCACCCCATAATCGAATCCTAGAACAGACTTTGGAGTTGAAAGGTAAAAAATTCGTTCCGGCAGCTTGCGGTCGGAAAGAGTGCATTTCAAATTCAATTCTATGATGACTCAAATCATATTACTTATAATGACCTATTCAAGGTATGAATTCAAAGGTGCCGTTTTCGAAAAACCCATGAAAAACACAATTTTCGGCATATTATTCACCATTTTCTCCGCCATTTTTGATTGGATTTTTTTCGTTGATGGCTCAAATTGTAGGGCATAATAAGGGTATTATACACACCAATTTTCAAAACAATCAACTCATTGGTCGATTTGTAGTGATTTTTCAAAATTTTCATCCCCTAATTTCACCCCCTTCCCTTGGACCAATTTGGCTGGTTAACGAACTTGACCGAGATATTAACACTAATGATTTTTGTGCAAAATTTGGTCGCTCTCCGACAAGCCCTTCTGGAGTTATCGTGTTCATCAGATTCGTGTTCTGGGGGCTCAAATCTTGAGACCAAATCAATAATTTTTGAACCAATATAGACCGAGCTGGAGTCATTTTCCCATCTTGCCAGAGGCTCTTCTTTGCTTGGCCAGACTTTACATCTGATAACCTCATATGCTTTTGAAAATCAAGTGATGGAGTTCGCTCAACATCTGATTCACAAATAAACACATAAAAATTGTGTCACTTCAAATTTTATTTATTTAAATAAAAAATATATCAACACCAAATCCAATGAAAACGTTGCTCAAATTGTAGTGTCGGAAGGTACCAATCAACTAGTGAAAACCAGAACTCTCTATGTGGCCTATGAGCCGAGATATAATTGAAAATATAATGGCGTGTTAGAGATTTTTCCCTAGACAGAGTAACTAGATATAAAGTGTATAAAAACAGAATTGTTTTGCATCTTAATTTTTCTAGGTGTTATGGAAACTTTCAATATTATTTACTTAAAACCATTATTCATTATACATTCATTAACCATAGTATAAATATTTTATTCAGGGTAAATAAATGTATACTTGGTTAATTATTATGTTATTTATTATTATGTGTATCAATCGAGGCAGATAAATGGTTTGAATAATATTCTAGTTCAAATTCTATCGATAAATACTAGCGAAGCAGAGTTAATCAGTTTCAGAAAAATCGTTAACAAACATATCAAACACAAAAAACTCTTTTTCAAAAACGTTAAAACATGTTTTCAACAATGCATAACCTTTCTTGAACGAACCATTGACGAAGAAGAAGAAGATGATTAAGAAGAAAAACGTGTTTTGACAGCAAACATAGAAAAAAAATGGAAATGAATATAAAACACTGTGAGCTGATTTTATAATTTAGCAAGTAGTATTTTTCATTTGGGCACATTTTAGCATTAGTTCTGAATATGTAACATTATTGATAGACCTTTTCATTATAAATTCATTTTCTAAATAAACTTGTTGCATTATTTGATAAATTGAAATGCTATGTCAGAATAAAGGAATATTTGATTTCATTTGTTAGCATTAGTTTTGTAACTTATATGTAACATTATTGATAGACCTTTTCATGATATATTAATTTTCTAAATAAACTTCTATCACTATTTGATAAATTGTAATGCTGTGTCAAAATAAATACATATTTCGGTTGCCATGGCAAAATTGTAACACGTCAAATTTTCTCACTCAAAATTTTTTTTCAAATTCCAAATTTTCCAGTCTTTTGTTAGTGTTTTTCATCTGTGTTTTGGTGTTTTCAGACTTCCTAAATTGTAAATAACTTTTTCGAATCTCAATTATTACAGTGAAAATAATCTTTCACTATGTTTCCTATCAGCGAAACTACATGGTTATGTCGGCGAGGTGGAACACCTTTTGGTCTCTCCACCAAATAAAGCCATAAGCTATTAATAGAAATAATATTGGATTAGAAATTATAAAATAATGTTTGAGAGAAAATGAAAAATGTGATACTTACATCCAATGATAATGGAATAAGTCCAATACTTTGATAAAATATTTGTAAGGAATGAATGATTCCAATAAAATAATCTTCTGAAAAATGATAAAAAATTTGAGCTTACCATAATATTCTGCTCGATAATTGATGGATCATCGCAAACAGATTCAACAAAAAACAGTTTGTAGCCTGTTTTATGCACCACAATATCTTCAATCATTCGGCGACGCTCTATTGTGGAGTTGGTTGCATCAAACACCTACAAAAAAAATAAAATTAATTTTAATCCATCAAATAAATATATTATTGATCGCTTTGATATGAGGGCTAATCTAGGAAAATCATTATATCTATTATCCATAATATTCTTCATTTATTGAGAAAACGTTACAAGACGGAACTAAAAAATAAGAAGATTTTCTGTGAATTATGAGTGAAAGCTGTTGTAAAGTCTGTCCAAGCAAAGAAGACCCTCTGGCAAGATGAGAAAATGACTCCAGCTCGGTCAACATCGGTTCAACAATTATAAATTTGTTCTCGAATTGTAGTAAACATTCTGATCCAAAATTGAGATCAAATTTATAATTTTTGAAACAATATTGATTGAGCTGGAGTAGTAATATTCCCATCTTGCCAGAATGTCTTCTTTGCTTGGACAGACCTGACACCATCTCGGACAATACTAGAAAAATTGTAAAATTTCAGAATGTTTCCTGCAATTTGAGACCAAATTCATAAGTTTTAAACCAATATTGATTGAGCTGGAGTAATTTTCTCATCTTTACAGAATGTCTTTTTTGTTTGGACAGACTATTATAGTTGATTTATTGAATAAATGATTATTATGATAATACTTACAGCAACTTCTCCCCCATTATCCAACCAAGAGCAAACATCCATCAAGGCATCTATGGCGCACTGGGTTCTTATAGCCATGGCTTCTCTATTATCAGGTTTGAAAAACTCGTGACTCTTATAGGCGGTAGTAGCATGACGACGGTATTCACCCAGATTGAAAACTGAAAATTTAAGAACAAACATAAATCAGGTTAATTATAGAAAATAAAATGTTCAATTTTTTTCATATTTCATTTCCTTCTTTGTGAGATTGGCTTATCGTAATGAAAGATAGTCAGAAAAACGAACGTTTTCGTTCTGATATAATTATACAATGCGAGTTCAAATTTAAGAGTTTTGGGCCAATATTGACCGAGCTGGAGTCATTCTCCCATCTTGCCAGAATGTATTTTTCGTTTGGAAAGACTACAAAACATTATACTTTAAAGCTCACTTTCTCCTTCAGTTATCAACAAATAGTTTCAAATCTGTGCTTTTCTGACGAAAAATTCATTATCTACAAAAATTCATTATCTACAAAAATATTCTCTAAAAAATATCCCTCCGAAGTACCGTTTCCGAGTTATAAGGGAAAATTAAAGAGACTAAAAATGTAAAAAAGCGTCCAGGCTTTGTAAGAAATATTGGAAGCTGAAAAATAATCCAAGCCTTGAGCAGGCAAGACAGGGAAATTTAGAACATGCAGCGCTATCTAGCGAGAGAAATGGGAACTAGCATGCAACAGACCGGTACGCTTACGCTATCTATCGATGAAAAGTTCAACTAGTCACGGGAAGTGCGTTCAAAAACTTGAATGTCTTCAAATTTTTCAAGATTACGACTCAATTTTGAAATAATCGGATTTGGAATTGATCAATACTTGTGGACAATGAATTTATCTACAATAATATGTAATATAAGTTATGTTTTATTGACAATTTGTTGTGAAATTTGGAGGCAATTCTCAGCAAAAATGATTTTGAAAAGATACAATAAATTCCTAAGATTTTCCTTGTTGAAGGTTTTATTTCAAATAAATCGGAATTTTAATTGGTCAATACTTGTAGACAATTAATTTTTATACAATAATATGTCATAAAAGTTATGTTTTATGGACAATTTGATGTAAAATTTGGAAAAAATTTCCAGCTATAATGATTTTAAAAAGATACACGTCCTCAGATTTTTCATGATAAAGGCTTCAATTCAAACTTATCGGAATTTTTAATGCTCAATACTTGAAGAGAATTAACTTATTTACAATAATATGTAACATAAGTTGTATTTTATGGACAATCTGATGTCAATTTTTTTTTAAATGTCCTTCTTTGTGGACTTACATAATATTTATTCATATTATTTATATGTTTAAATACTGTTATGGTTTAAGTTTATATTTTTTTTTCTTGCAACACTCACCAGCGGGCAAAGATATTCTTTTTGCTGGTGAAGCCTAGACTTTTTATTCATTTTCTTTACATTCACATAATCATATTGTATTTATGTTCCTTAATTCTATTTATGTAATTATGAAGATTTTGTAATATGTACTGTATGTAACATTTTATATTAATGGCAATAAAAATACTGAATACTGAATATATATATATATAGTCTGGTCGAGCAAGTGGCGAGATGACTACAGCTCAGTCAATATTTGTTCAAAAGTTATCGATTTGGTCTCCAATTGTATAAAACATTCTGCTCTACAATTTTAGACCAATCTCATTCTCAATCAATATTGGTTCAAAAACTTTCAATTTGATCTCAAATCATAGATCAAAATGTTTCCTACAATTTGAGTCCAAATTAATAATTTTTGAACCAATATTGACCGTGCTGGAGTAATTTTTCCATCTTGCCAGAATGTATTCTTAGCTCAACCAGACAATGCACGTACACGCAAATTTTTCAAGTAGATTTCTTTATTTAAAAAGTTTCAGAATTTCGATTAAACAATATTAGTAGAGAAATTTTTATTAAAAACGTATTAGAATTTCAATTGAACAATTAAATGAATTTACAAGAAAATCTTACCTTTGGTATTGATTCCTATCCAATTCAGGTATCTTGAAAGTTTCTTGGATATGTAGGTTTTACCCCTAGCAGGCAACCCCACCATAGCAATAACATGGGGGCTGTTGACATAGTTGGCTCTTTCCCCTGAAAAAAATCCAAAAATTAGACCAATCGAATTATATAATTAATCGAACTTATTTTTCAATAAAAAATCATACAAACAGTACACAAATTACAATTAAATTGATAACAATTATTCATTGACCAACATAACATATGACTAATTGAATAACAAGGGAAATAGAATTATTTTTCAATAAAAGAGAATATGTAACATTACATGAATTAAAATTTAATTACTAACAATTATTCATTGACCAACATAACATATGACCAAAGACAATGTACTATTATAATATACTACTACTATTATAATGTACTACTATAATAATAGTACATTGTCTTTGATATGACTAATTGAATAACAAAGGAAATAAAATTATTTTTCAATAAAAACAACAGAAAATAGTATTCAAATTAAAATGAAATTCATTGATAAAATGAACCAATGTAGAAGACATCGGGTGGCTTGGAGTAAGAGGTATAGTCTGTTCAAGCAAAGAAGACATTCTGGCAAGATAAGAAAATGACTTCAGCGCGTCAATATTGGTTCAAAAATCATAAATTTAGTCTACAATCATAGATAAAAATGCTCCCTACAATTTGAGACCAAATTTATAATTTCTGAATCAATATTGATTGAGCTTGAGTCATTTTCCCATATTGCCGGAATGTCTTCTTTTCTTGGACAGACTATAGGCTATCAATTAAGTTTTCACCAAAAATATTTTTGTATAATCCATAGAAATCTTTAAACTTTGATCATAAAAAGTGATCTTATCTTGGTTAAGTTACTGACCCTCACACCACAACCTCTGTACTGTAAATACAAAATTCCATCAATTTTCTACCAAAAATATCTCTAGTTGTTACTCATGTATATAGATGACGCCAAAAAATTAGGCAGTTTCGTCTGTCTCTAATACTAATACCATACATGATGTAACCCAAGCTAGGCAGATTTATCTGCTGCTTGTGCGCTCCAACAGCTGATGTTGTCAATTGAAAGTTGTCATTCAGCTAGGCTTAGATGATGTTTTTGATATCAAAAGAGACAATAGATGCTTTACATCAGCTGTTAGTAGGTTACATCACGTACAAAAGACAGCATGCTATGCAGTATACAAAGATCAAGAAGAATTTAATAGCATTGTATAAAAAAAACACCAGAAAACTAATCCTTAACGTCTGGAATATTTCAACAAAACATTATATTCCAATTTAATAGCCGAAATGTACTACAATAAATTCTAGGCCTATTTGGAAAGCCTGTATAAATTAAACCATTAATGAATAACTATCCTAAATTTTTTGTATTTAGAAAGAAGTTGAAGAACTGTAGTCTGTCCAAGCAAAGAAGAGCCTCTGGCAAGATGAAAAATGACTCCAGCTTGGTCAATATTTGTTCAAGAATTATAAATGTGTTATAATAGTAGAGATCAAATTGATATTTTTTTAAACAATATTGACCGAGCTGGGGTCATTTTCTTATCTTGCCAGAGACTCTTCTTTGCTTGGACAGACTATACTAAATATTTGAAATTCCTATTAAATAGACCTAGACTAAAACAAAATATCTGAAGACTGAAGTAGCTACATTTTTTAGGTTAGGAAGCAACAACTTAAATTCTACTACTAATTTATTAAAAATTTCTCAACAAAATAAGAATATCCATCAGATTTCTGCAAAGCAATTGATTTTCCACGCCAAAATATCAAGAGAAACTACAGATTTTTAGGTTATAAAGCATGACCCAACATCAAACTCAACACAGTGATTTCTACTAATAATCCTTGACCTAATTACCTGGAGAAGGCTTACTGCTTGAATTATCCATGATTGTTCAATTTTAAACTACTTTTTCAGATTTCAAACAAATTAGAATCAAGCATTTTACACGAAATAACACGAAATCTTGTAGAGAAATCTAGACAAGCACAAGCAGACAACTTGAAAATCGAACGAATTGTGTCGAAGCATAGACGTGACTGATAAGATAATGGAGTAGCGAGGGAGCTTAGAGGAATGAGATATTAGACTGTCCAAGCAAAGAAGACATTCTGGCAAGATGGGAAAATGACTCTAGCTAGGTCAATATTGGTTCAAAGATTTTTAATATGGTTTCAAATCGTAAGAGAAATTATGATCTACAATTTCAGATAAAATTTATAATTTTTGAACCAATGTTGACTGAGCTGGAGTCATTTTCCCATCTTGCCAGAATGTCTTCTTTGTTTATACAGTCTGTACCGTACTAAAATGTATAAAACTACTAAAAAAGAGGTACCTATACTGTGAATCCAAGTATTATTTATTAACCTATACCGTATTAGCTTATTTGAAGCATTGTCTATTTGATTAAGATACATCATCTAGCCATAGCTAGATGACAACTCTAATTGACAACATCAGGTGTTGAAGCGCACAAGGAGCATACAAAACCACCTAAAATTTTGGGGACAGCTTTACAGTTAGTGGCAAGAAAACTGGTGAATGAATCAGCTGACTAGACGAACACAATCTCGTTCTTCAATAAAAAGACACTATTCTACTAAAATACTTATTTATACATATACTTAAAATCGAATATAATTATTACTAATCCAGATTGAAAAATTGATTAAATTACAACAGGAAAACTCTGGGAAAATGTGAAAATCGCAGGAAAACTCACCTACAAACCAATGTTCCTTATTCAAAAATTTCCACCCCTGAGATCTATGATCAACCTCCTCCATTTCAAATTTTCCAAAATTTAAAAAAAAATCACACAATTGAACAACGAACAATTCTTGCAAAAGTTTGAAGTTTGAATTTTATCAAAATACGGTAAACTACTGCAAAAAGTGAATATTTATTCAAAAAATTTACTCTATCTTAAATAAATTGCTAAAATATTCAAATTTATCCAAAATTTATGTTCCTAATACAAGCACCCACTCATAACAAGTACAACTAGAGAACTGAATTGAGAAATTTTCTCATAAAATTCATCTATTGCCAAGTTCAATATCACAGCTTTTATCACTCATTTTTAAATGTCATGGTTCAAATTTTAATTAAAATTATTATCTTATTTATTGCATTATGTCGAATTGCTAAGATAATTAGAATTTATTACTCTCTTGTTAGAAATACAGATAATAAAATGACTTCAATAAAATTTTAATAACACTATGGTGACATGTGATGATTTATTTAAAATCAATAATTTATAGTTTTGTAAAGCTGACTAAAAAAAGTTATGCGGTTTCGCCTGCTCCTTGTGCGCTCCAACAGCTGATGTTGTCAATAAGATTTGTCATCTAGCTATGACTAGATGATATTTTTTAAATAAAAAATACAATAAATGCTTCACACCAGCTGTTAGTAGGTTACATCACGTACAAGAGACAGACAAAACCGCCTATATTTTTACTTTATTGCATCAGCTATAGGCAATAGCTGTATTAGCTGTATAATAAAGGGAATATTGCATTATACAGGGTGTTTCAGGAGGAATGTGCAATACTTCTCAGGCTGATTCCTCACACCAAGTAGACAAAAAAGTTCCATGGGACCAACCCCCCAAACGCTTTGTTACCGAGATAACAATGGCGAAAAATTGAGATTTTTCGAAAAATATCTATTTTTCTAATTTTTTAGAGGCTTTACTGAGGTTCTAAAATAATCAATTCCTATGTAAAATTAGCTGAGGAATTAAATGAAACCAGTTCCAAGTTTGTAACTTCAACGGTTATTGAGAAAATTGGAAAAATATGTTAAAAAACGCAATTTTTCAACAATAAGGGTTATAACTGGATAAGGAAACATAAAATTGTAATTTTTATTAATGAAAGTTGAAGAGAGTCGGATTCTAAAGAAAAAGTTAAATGGCGGCGATTGTGTTAATCTTACCCAAAGCTCAGAAATGGCGATCAAAAATCGCAAAATTAAAAAAACATAGCACAAGTGATGAATTTGTGTTTGGAATTTATTATTTTAGAACCTCAGTAAAACCTCAGTAATTTTTTTCTAAAAAATTAGAAAAATAGATATTTTTTGAAAAATCTCAATTTTCCGCCATCGTTATCTTGGTAACAAAGCGTTTTTGGGGGTTGGTCCCATGGAACTTTTTTGTCTACTTGGTGTGAGGAATCAGCCTGAGATTGCACATTCCTCCTAAAACACCCTGTAGTAAAATACAATACTCTAAGAGATACAAGCAACTAAGAGATATAAGATAATTGATAAAGTACAACAAGAAAACAAACAAAAGAACCAAATGAATATCACGAATAATGCAAAACTATCACAAGAAAACTACACAACATAAATAATAGTGTATTAGATCAAATAACTGTTTAAAGAAACTGTAGATAAATGCAACTAAGCAACTCAAATATCAAAGTATTGCCAACATAGACAATAATAATATTCCTATTAGAATCCAGTTATAACTGGAAAAACAAGAAAGTCATACGATGACAACTTTTTTAATTTATTTCACAGAGAATAATTATTGTTACTATTATTACTTCACAGGTCTACCTTGGCGCGCTATCTATAGTATTGATATTATTTGAGTTGTAACTAGTGACCTAATATTTCATATTTATTTTTCACAATTTCCTCTCCTATTATAATAAATTTAATATTATCTTTTACCCATAATTTTACAGTCCAATATCTTCTCCTACTGGCTTCTCCTATTTCTCCTCATAATCCTCCTCTTCCTGATTCTTCTTCTTCTTCTTCTTCTTCTTCTTCTTCTTCTTCTTCTTCTTCTCCTCATTCTTCTTCTTCTCTTTTATTCTTCTTCTTCTTCTTCTTCTTCTTCTTCTTCTTCTTCTTCTTCTTTTTCATCTTTTTCTTCGTCTTCTTCTTCTTCCTCTTCTTCATCTTTTTTTCTTCTTCTTCTTCTTCTTCTTCTTCTTCTTCACTTTTACCCTCTTCTTCTTCACCTTTTCCCTTTTCTTCTACTTCTTCCACTTCTTCTTCAGCTACTTCTACATCTTCTTCATCTTGTTCTTATCCTTCTACTACTTTTTTACATTTTCCTATTTCTTCTCCTATTCAATTCTCACTCTTAATTATTTTATTCAACTGTTCCCCTGCTTCTTCTCCTAGTTGTTCTTCTTCTTTTTCTTCTCCTACTTCTACTTCTCATTATGTTTCTACTCCATCATCCTCCTTCTTGTCCTGTCCTCATCATCTTCTCCTTCTTCCCATTCTTTAACCTTCTCTTCTTCTTTCCATTCTTTATCGCCTTCTCCTTCTCTACCTCAACCTCTCATTTCAACATCTTTCAAAATCAAATTCAAACTAATTCCTTCCTTGTACAATATTACAAAAAATAATCAAATTGACAATATTCAATGTAAAAACAAAAAATTATTCTATTATTAAAAACATCTTCTTATACTTTTCTTTCTGTTCGTTCTGTTTCTTCTTATCTAAATTCTTCTTCTCCAACCTTTCAACTCAACTTCAATGAATTACGAATGAATAAATATATTGATCACATTGAAGACCTATTATAGTCTGTCCAAGCAAAGAAGACCCTCTGGCAATTTGGCAGAATTACTCCAGCTCGGTCAATGTTGGTTCAAAAACTATAAATCTGATCTCAAATTGTAGGAAACAATTTGATCTACGATTAAGACCACATTTATAATTCTTGAACTAATATTGACCAAGCTGGAGTCATTCTCTCATCTTGCCAGAGGGTCTTCTTTGCTTGGACAGACAATACTTATTGTACTTTATTGATCTAGTATAACATTGTGATGCGTTGAATAGGTTCTTCGTCTTTTCAGGCGTCAGTTATACACCACTTCTACTCAATCTTTATCTTCTTCTTCTTCTTCTTCTTCTTCTTCTTCTTCTTCTTCTTCTTCTTCTTCTTCTTCTTCTTCTTCTTTAAAATAACGTCTATTATTTCAATAATGATCGAAGTTATACACTTCTAACTATTTTCATTAAATTTCTTGGCTAATTTTACATAGGAAATTTGGCAAATCATCATTATTATCAGCCTCTAGAATCGAAAAAATTCTTGAATTAACGAAAAATATCAATCTTATGTCATTGTTATCTCGGCAATAAGGCATTATCAAAGGTAAACAAATTAGTTACTTTTTCTTCAATGGGAGATGAGCTCTATAATCAGGTTCAATTTAATTTTCCTGAAACATGATTAAAGTAAGTGTAGTCTATCCAAGCAAAGAAGACCCTCTGGCAAGATGAGAGAATGACTCAGCTCGGTCAATATTGGTTCAAAAATTATCAATTTAGTTTCAAATTGTAGGAAACATTCTCATCTACAATTTGAGACCAAATCAATAATTGTTGAATCAAATTGGATAGAGTTGGAGTCATTTTCCCATCTTGCCAGAATGTCTTCTTTGCTTGGAAAGACTATAATCTATTCCAGTTGTATACTAACTAGTTTAGTCTGTTCAAGCAAAGAAGACATTCAGGCAAGATTGGAAAATTACTTTAGCTCGGTCAATATTAGTCCAAAATTTTTAAATTTCATCTCAAGTTTCAGCAAACATTCTAATTTATAATTTGTGACGAAATCGATAATTTTTGAGCCCATATTGTCCAAAGTGGAGTCATTTCCACATCTTGCCAGAATGTCTTCTTTGCTTGGACAGACTATACAGGTTGGCAAAGTTTTTTCAATTTCAGCTGCTTCTAATCAAATCTGAACAGAAATCCAATTTAGCATGGCCTTGGATTCTCATAGGCTGTTTTGCATTGTCATGTAAAGACCTCGTGTGTGAATGAATGCATACAAGTGTTTGCATTTCAAAAACAAACAAGCCTACACTTTTAAATTGAATTTGAAATTATGTTTGTCATTGTTATTAAAGTCTGTCCAAACAAAGAAGACCCTCTGGCAAGATGGGAAAATGACTCTAGCTCGATCAATATTGGTTCAAAAAATATTGATTTGTTCTCAATTTGAAGATCAGAATGTTTTCTACAATTTGAGACCAAATCAATAATTTTTGAACCAATATTGATCGAGCTGGAGTCATTTTCCCATCTTGCCAGAATGTCTTCTTTGCTTTGACAGACTATATTAGTAGATTGGAAATAGAAAAAATTGGAATGTTTCAAACAAGATTCGATGAGATTTGTGGGTTTTCCATTTTCTCAACACTTTTCTCTTACTACTTCTCCTACTCCATCTTCTTCTCCTACTCTCTCTTCTGCTTCTACTCCTTTCTTCTTTACGTCCTTTTGCTCTCCCTCTTATTTCTTCTTCTCCTCCTTCTCCTTCGTATAACGTTCTTTTCCTACTGAATGCAGTCAACTATTGTATTTCAAATAACGTAGATTCTTTAGTATCTTAATTGAATGGCGTTATTTGTTGTTTTTCCTCCATATTGATTTTTGAAGCCATTGGTAATCAATTCACCCTTCTATGTTATCCTTATGTTCTTTCCTATATTGTTATTGAGCACTTCAATGAGAAAAAGTTGATGATGATGATGATGATGATGATGATGATGAAAAAGATGAAGAAGATGAAGAAGATGAAGAAGAAGAAGAAGAAGAAGAAGAAGAAGAAGAAGAAGAAGAAAAATAAGGAGAATGAAAAAGAAGCACCGATTGAAGAGCATAATGGAATTTTGTAACTGGTTTTAAACTGCACTATAATAGCTGGTCTGATCTGGTTTTTTAGCAAACCTAATTATATATGGATTGTAGAGTAAAAGAAGAAAAAGAAGAAAGGAAAAGAGCATCCTCTATTTAAAGTAGTGGTACTTTGAACAAGCCGGTTATTGACCACTAAGTAGTCACGAAAGAGAAGAAGAAGTTGAAGATAAGAAGAGGAGGAGTAGGAGGAGGAGGAGGGGGAAGAAGAGGAGGAAAAGATCGAGTAGAAGAAGTTGAACAGCTGACGCCAAAATTTAGATTTAATTTTTATTTAAAATTTTTGCTTCTTTAGCACTCCAACAGCTGATATTGTCAATCAGAGTTGTCATTCAACTATAGTCTGTCCAAACAAAGAAGACATTCTGGCAAGATGGGAAAATGACTCCAACTCAATCAATATTGGTTCAAAAACTTTCAATTTGATCTCAAATCGTAGATCAAAATGTTTCCTACAATTTGAGACCAAATTTATCATTTTTGAACCAATGTTGACCGAGCTGGAGTAATTTTCCCATCTTGCCAGAATGTCTTCTTTGCTTGGACACACCATCTACTCAATAAATAACGACTGATCAACTGATTAACCCATAGATCGTAAATACCCCTATTATAGTGAAAATTATGAGTAATACTTTTACTTAGCTTCATGTCTTTATCAGAAAAATTCCTTATCAGAATCTCTGATAAGGCCAAGTGTTAATGGAAAGGACATCTTTGTTGTCCTTTCCCAAGAATGGACATCTTTATGTCCAAACTTCGCCTTTTCATCTAGACAATTATTCAGTCGTAATTTAAAAGATTGCCAATTGAATATATTTTTATAAAATTTCTATAATTTCGCGTTCATGTGTATCCGTGTTTGTTGAATAATGTTACTATGTTTTCAGCTCGTGACGTTTATATAGAAGTAATAGCTACTGTATATTCATTTCTGTATAATAGAAATACACTTACTCCTTTATATTATTACGTACTTTATTTAAGCAATCTAGAATTAAAGCGTGAATGTATTGTTATTGTCTATATGAATAAAGAAATCTAATCTAATCTAATCTCTTCTAATATTGCTAAGGAATCCTAGAAGTGGTTTTCAACACACAATAATAGGCTATTCCAGCTAACAGTTGTAGTATTCCAAAATTTCCTACAATTAAGGAAAATTCCAACCAAACTTGAGGCTCATTATCAGTTAATATGCCTTCGTTAATTATATATTCCCTTTGGTAGTTTTCCATTCTTACTATTCACAATAGATGACAGATCGATAATAACTAGACAAAGAAGGAGAATAGAATAAACAGAGGGAGATAGAGAGAGAGAGAGAATAATTGAATTGAATAATTGCCTTTATTAGGGCGGAGTTAGGACTCTAGGTCCTCTCTACCACACAACCCTTGCAAGACAACTCTGCCAAGAGAGAGAGATATATAGATAGATAGATAAAATGTCTTTATTTTCCACTTTGTACAACACAAGTGATGTGTGAGAGAGAGAGTGGAGAGAGAAAGAGAGAGAGTGAGCGACATTAATATAGATTATAGAATGTATAGTCTGTCCAAGCAAAGAAGACCCTCTGGCAAGATGAGAAAATGACTCCAGCTCGGTCAATACTAATTAAAGAACTATTGATTTGATCTCAAATTGTAGGAAACATTCTGATCTACAATTTGAGACCAAATCAATATTTTTTGAAACAATATTGACCGAGCTGGAGTCATTTTCTCATCTTGCCAGAGGGTCTTCTTTGCTTGGACAGACTATGTAGGAAACATTCTGATCTACAATTTGAGACCAAATCAATATTTTTTGAACTAATATTGACCGAGCTGGAGTCATTTTCTCATCTTGCCAGAGGGTCTTCTTTGCTTGGACAGACTATGTAGGAAACATTTTGATCTACAATTTGAGACCAAATCAATATTTTTTGAACTAATATTGAGGGAGCTGGAGTCATTTTCTCATCTTGCCAGAGGGTCTTCTTTGCTTGGACAGACTATGTAGGAAACATTTTGATCTACAATTTGAGACCAAATCAATATTTTTTGAAACAATATTGACCGAGCTGGAGTCATTTTCTCATCTTGCCAGAGGGTCTTCTTTGCTTGGACAGACTATGTAGGAAACATTCTGATCTACAATTTGAGACCAAATCAATATTTTTTGAACTAATATTGACCGAGCTGGAGTCATTTTCTCATCTTGCCAGAGGGTCTTCTTTGCTTGGACAGACTATACCACTGAAAAGGAAAGTACGTTACAGATAATAGTGTGAATAGAAGAAGACATTTAAATTTAATAAGTTTGAAAGATAGATATATAGATAGAGATTAGATTACTTTATTCATTTAGATAGCAACAGAATATTTAAGCTTGGTTTCTAGATTACAAGAATTGTTATTAAATCTAATTATTCTATTATTTTTACAAGTTACACACTAATTTCGATATTTTACACTACAATTTTTACAGGTTATTCTATAATCTATTCAACGACAGAGGTTACATATGATGGCAAAAATCAGAGAACAATTATCCAAACAATATGCTACTTGCTTGCAATCTTACTTGTTGTGCATTAAAATATCTGAATGAAAAGGCGAAGTTTGGACATAAAAATGTCCATTCTTGGCATTAACTCTTGGCCTGTAGAGAGAGAGAGAGAGAGAGTAAGCGAAACAGTATAGACTGTCCAAGCAAAGAAGACATTCTGGCAAGATGGGAGAATGACTCCAGCTCGGTCAATATAGGTTCAAAAACTATTTATTTGGTCTCAAATTGTAGAAAACATTCTGATCTACAAACTGATATCAAATTTATAATTATTGAACCAATATTGACCGAACTGGAGTCATTTTCCTATCTTGCCAGAATGTTTTCTCTGCTTGGGCAGACTAAAATATGTATTGTAGATCACATTTAATTTGGCGGACAATTCCAATATAATCACCGCTTCGTGAATATTTAATAGTTTTTATTAATTAATGAAATTAATAAATAATTAATTTAATTAATTAATTATTTAATAGTTCAATAGTTAATTTGTTTAATAGATTGAACGCAAACAAACAAACAAAGAAATTAGAATCTAGTTGGAAAACGTCCAAAAAGTCTTGTATGATAAAAAACAAGAGGAGTTAAGACATAACAACAAAATCAACTAAGACGAATAGAGAATGAGAGAGAAATGATTAAAGAGAGTGAGAAAGAATGAGAAAAAGAGAGAAAAGAAGAGAGATTAGATTATTCACTTTATTCAAGTATGGTACAGCATTTACGATCTTAAATCCTAGATTCAAAAAATTAAACATAAATCTATTTACACGATTCGTTCAAATAAGAAATACATGTACAAGGAACGTACTGAATTACAGATATATAGGATCTAATATTCTTACTGTTATAATATGATTGTGGTGTATCTACATGAAATGGCGGAGTTTGGACAAAGATGTCCATTCTTGGAGAAGGATATGCAAGGATATCCCTCCCATTAAAACTCAACCGTGAATTTATAGAGAGAGAGAGAGAGAGAGAGAGAAAGGAAGAGAGAGAGAGTGAGAGAGAGTGTGATAGAGTGAGAGAGAGAGGTGAGAGAGAGAGATTACATTAGATTAGATTACTTTATTCAAATAGATAACAAAATTCGGCTTAGATTCTACATTGTAATATAATAAATGAGTAGAACAAAATTATTCTATAAATTTCACAAAATAGAAACTTCTAGTAAAAATACGATAAAACGGTGAAGTAATGAAAGCAAAATTTATACAAAATTTTAATTCGAGGTTCTGCAAAATGAATAAGGAGTGTAAGTTATCTAAGTGAAAAGGCGTAGTTTGGACATATATATGTCCATTCTTGGGAAAGGATAATAAGGATATCCTTTCCATTAACACTTGGCCTTGAATTGAAAATTTATAACAAGCTATTAATATTACTAAAGATAGAGAGGAAAATTTTTATGCAATTAAAAGACTAGATTTAGATGAATTGATAGAGAGAGAAAGAAAGAGAGAGAGAGAGAGAGTGAGAACACTAAAAACCTTGTAGGCCAAGACCGAGGGTAGACAATTTGAATAAAATCCAAAATCAAAACACAAAAGAATTCAAGTGAAAAAACGTCTAAATATAGCTACAATGTTTTTCACATTTAATGAACTGTTTTTCAAGAAAAATGAAGAAATCATGATAATTGTGAATAATGGAGGAGGAGGGGGAGCAGGAGGAGGAGGAGGAGGAGGAAGAGGAGGAGGAGGAAGAGGAGGAGGAGGAGGAGGAGGAGGAGGAGAAGGAGGAAGAGGAGAAGGAGGAGGAGGAGGAGGAGGGGGCGAAAGAAGGAGGATGAGTAGGAGTACGAAGATGAGGAGGAGGAGAATAAAATTAGTAAACATAGAAATAAAAAGGAAGTGTAGAAAGATCTAATTAATCATTAAATTGGACGACCAACTGTAACTAACTTAGATTTGGCAATGTTTTTCTAATTAGATGCTTTCAATTTCGTCTAGTCTAAATGTTGTCATCATTCATCACCTTATTCAGAGTCAAAATTGAAACTAAACTTCAACTTCAGTCCACGTGCTATGATAAAAAATGTCATAAAATGTCATAATGACATAAATATCAAATGTCATAAACATAATTATGTCACACACTACAGAGACTGCCTCCCCATAGAGTGTATTTCTTACCCAAACATAACATTTACCAGTGTTAATTTTCATAATGTTGAAACTTTCAATGAAAAATGAAGAGTAAACATAAAGTCTCGTCGAGCAAAGAAGACATTCCGGCAAGATAAGATAATGACTCCAGCTCAGATTGGTTCAAAAATCATAAATTTAGTTTCAAGATGTAGAGCGAGCAGAATGTTTCCTACAATTTGAGACCAAATCAATATTTTTTCAACCAATATTGATCGAGCTGGAGTCATTTTTCCATCTTTGGACTTTTGGATTTGGTCTCAAGTGTAGGAAACATTCCGATCTACAAATTGGGACCAAATTGATGTTTTTTGGACCAATATTGACACAGCTGGAGTCATTTCCCCATCTTGCCAGAGGGTCTTCTTTGCTTGGACAGACTATATCTAGTCTCTGTAGGCATACATATAAATATTGAGTTCAAGTTAGTACATTTATTTATTCTTACACTTGACATTGGAAGATAGAGGCTATGTGGTTTAACTTTAGTCTAAGAGAGAGAAATAAAAAAGCGTGCAGCCTAAAGAGAGTGAGACAAATATTTATGAAAGTATGATAAGGAGAGAGTGAGGAGAAGAAGAAGAAGAAGAAGAAGAAGAGAGAGAGGAGAAGAAGAAGAGAGAGGAGAAGAAGAAGAAACAAGAAATCATTGACCATTGATTTTGTTTTTGTCAGTCAAGGCTACGACTATATATGCAGCTTATCACGTGTACAAGGATTGATAGACAGTATAACTATTTATATAACCACTTGATAATTTAAAACCGTCTCACTATACCTATATTCTGAACATTGGGATAAATCGAGTAAATATTACAGTACATATCTATTTATATACTCACTAGATTACTTGGATTCAGTTTTGTTTATCTAGTCTATATTTGAAGTATGGATGTATGAATTGAGTAAATATTGCCTTATCAGTATAGTTGAAAACTTGGGTTCGATTAGGCTTATATATATTTAAAATATAAAGATGGATTGAGTAAATATTGCAGTAATCAGGTACCTTTTTATGGGGTTATAATTTATATAGTTTACTATTTCTAAAAGTTACTATCTTATGGTATACATCTAAAATTATACTTAGCTAACCATCACAACACATCTATATTTATAAAAAATTCGCTCCGGCAGCTGGAGGTCGGAAAGAGTGCATTTCAAATGCAATTCTATGATAGCTCAAATCATATGACTTATAATGGGTATGAATTCAAAAGTGCCGTTTTCAAAAAACCCATGAAAACACCATTTTTAGCATATTATTCGCCATTTTCTCCGCCATTTTTGATTGGATTTTTTTCGTTGATGGCTCAAATTGTAGGGCATAATAAGGGTATTATACACACCAATTTTCAAAACGATCAAGTTATTGGTCGATTTGAAGTGATTTTTCAAAACTTTCATCCCCTAATTTCACCCCCTACCCTTGGACCAATTTGGCTGGTTAACGAACTTGACCGAGACATTAGCACTAATGATTTTTGTGCAAAATTCGGTCGCTCTCCGACAAGCCCTTCGGGAGTTATCGTATTCACAAGAATCTGTACATAAATATATATATATATATATAGATATATGAATTTGAACTGACATCAGATTCGTGTTCTAGGGGCTCGGAAACGTGTAAAAAATATATCACATCATAAATTTTCGATTGTCAGGGCAAGATCAATAGTGCATTTTTTCGAATGAAATGCACTAAAAACTGGATAGAGATGAATTTAGTGAATATTACTGTAGGCATATACCTATTTATATAGTCACTTGATAACTTGTAACCAAGCATTTCTATACTTATGAGAAAAATAGTTACTAAGAAACGTTTTAGTTTTGTTTAAAATATATAGTTAATAAAAAACTATTGTTTTGTTTTTAGGTACTTGGTATAGTCTGTCCAAGCAAAGAAGACATTCTGACAAGACGGAGAAAATGACTCCAGCTCGGTCAATATTTGTTCAAAGAGTACAAATTTGGTCTTAAATTGTAGATCAGAATGTTTCCTACAATTTGAGACCGAATTTATAATTTTTGAACTGATATTGACCGAGCTGAAGTAATTTTCCCATCTTGCCAGAATTTCTTCTTTGCTTGAACAGACTATAACTTTAAATTCTCCTCATCATATCTATATTTGAACAAAAATAGATATCAATTGAGTTAATATATCTATTTCTATATCCTCTTGATAAGTAGAATTCACCACTTCATAACTATATTTATAGCAACAAAGAGATAGACTCTTATGGCCTCTAAAATTTCATTATTAAACAGCTGCATAGATAAGAGTTCTTTTAATAGTGATGACATAAAATTTCAAGTTTGTTTATTTTTTTCAAAACCTACCATGTGTTTGAAGGTATAGACAGACCAAGCAAAGAAGACATTCCGGCTAGATGGGGAAATGACTCCAGCTGGGTCAATATTGTTTCAGAAATTATAAATTTAGTCTCAAATTATAGAAAACATTCTGCTCTACAATTTGAAACCAAATTCGTGATTTTTTAACCAATATTAACTGAGCTGTAGTCGTTTTCCCATTTTGCCAGAATGTCTTCTTTGCTTGGACAGACTATAACTAAAAAAACACAAACAATAGTATAGTCTGTCCAAGCAAAGAAGACATTCTAGCAAGATGGGAAAACGACTCCAGCTCGGTCAATATTGGTTCAAATATTATAAATTCGGTCTCAAATTGTAGAGCAGTAAGTTTTCTACAATTTGAGACCAAACTTACAATTTTTCAGCCAACATTGCCCAGTCTGGACTCATTTTCCCATCTCCCCAGAATGTCTTCTCTGCTTGGACAGACTATAACTAAAAATGAATAATAAAATACAAACAGTAGAATCAGTTCAGTTTTACTCGACCTTGAACTCGAATCTCGTGTGATATAAACTTTTTGACAACAATAAATATTTTTTAAATAATAATTGTTCAACTCACCTCTTATGGGAAACGGTTTTGTCTGTATAGTATCTGTATTTGGCGGAGCATGACGTTGGTCTTCAGGCGACAAAAAATCACAATTATTATCCAATTTCATTCCATTAAATCTCGAAAATTCCGTAGAGCGTAGGTTATCAGTCACCGAAACAGCCATTATTATCACAATTCGTCACTTATTTCATCATATCCGACGCGAAAACTAATCGAAAACCGAACGATTTTCAAAATTTTACGCGAATCCAACTTGAACGCACTGAGAACTGATGAATAAGTTGAGGAAAGTTGCTTGTTCCGAAGACTGCTACGCACTGCTAATAGAATTTGGCGTAAGTGTGGTCAGAGACCAGAGAGTAGAAACTGTGAATTTAACCTTGAACATTTCCATGACGTCACAGTTCAGAGTCGGCGCACAATACAAAAAAACGAAAATATTCGTCGTTTTCGTCACAAATGTAAATATTACATAATAATTATGTAGTGGAAAAGATTACCACATGAATGTCACTGGGTTTGAAGGATTTGTGAGAGAAATTACCTCTAAATATCTCACAATGAAGGTTGCATTTTTTGTACGACAAAAAAGGGAGTTAATTATATATCAAGACGTTTACTCGTATCGTTATTATATTCTAGTAATGAATTGATTTATTTGTAGAAAAGAGTTTCAAATGTATTTTTCTAGTAAAAAATTGCACTTTACTATTGAATTTTAGCAACAAGTGATAATAATAATTACTGTACAGTACTACTTTCATAACCTCAAATTGAAAATTTACTAAATTTGGAATAATTTACCTTCAAAGCTAACTACGTATCACAGGTTGTAGTTCTTGAAAGTTGTTTATCACAGAAAATTGAAGAAGTTTGAGTTTTTGGTAGATAAAATGCATAACTTTGTTAAAAATTTGTGAAATCGTTCTATACTTGCAATATGTTGACTAAACACTTTTTGGAAAGCAAGGACTAGACTTGTTGAATGAATATTGCACGAACTGAAAATTACTCCATAGTTTTTTAAGCAATTTGTGTCCTATTTCAAATTAAATTTATAAATAAAACGAAATAATTAACCGGGTTTTATGAACGATAAGCTGTAGTTGTAGTACTGGATAACCTCCAAATCCAAAACCGAACAGCGTCAACCAGCTGAAACAGAACAAAAAATAGGAATGCTCGCACCATCTATTGAGAGAAGTAGTAACTAACATTCCTGAAGCGGGTATTCAAATTGTAAATGAAGCTGTTGTAGAGCACAGAAGTTTATAAATTTTTACGAATAATTGTACGAAATAGAAGATATTTGAACAGAATTGATAAAGAGAATACTCATTGTATAATTTTTGCTAGAATAATAAATTTTGTTAAAGATTAACCATAAACTTTATGAAAATGTTTCAAAAACAAGAGATGAAATTTTTTGCTTTTCAATGTTAAAAATGATACTATTCAACTTATTAAACAATCGCGTTTCAAAGAGTGATTGAGACCTTTAAAAGTTAAAAATACAAGTACAATACTGTATTGACAATTTGAAATACAATACTTGTTCCCCAGTATGCTAGCAAATGTTTTTTTTATTAAGAAGGTAATTCCGAAGTCACTGATAGATTTCAGACAGAAAACTAATTGATTATAAACTAGAGCCCTGAGATAAGGTAGAAGTCACCACCTATTATTATTATTAGACGATCACTTAAATAGGCTATTGAAAGAGATAATTATAAAAAATACAGTAGCACGTACCTTGCATTCGTTTTAGCTATTGATAGCTTCTCCTCCATTATTGGTTTTGTTCATATTTTTTGTGAAATTTTGCAAAAATCTACTAGGATACAGTCCTATCATATCATGTATTAAATTATCACTGAATGAATGTCCCTCATACTTGGCAATCAACTGACTTCTTGTGGTCAACATTATAAGAAAAACGACAATACATACTAAAATCAGTAAAAATGATAAAAAGTGATTGCTCAAAGTCCGTAGCGTCGATGAGAAGAGGAACATATCTGTAAAAGAAAATAAAAATAGATAGATTACATAGATAAATGAATGAATTAATAAATAATTTAGATAAGTGAAAACAAAACTTACCTAAATTATAGATAAGTTCCACAACATCTCTGATATAGTCTGTCCAAGCAAAGAAGACCCTCTGGCAAGATGAGAAAATAAACAAGAGTTACTAAACATTTTCTTATGTATTTTAATTTCTATGATTTATTTATTTATTTATTCTGCGACTATGTATATTCTAGTATTCTGTATTAATTTTTATGTATGTAATATCTGACGATGCAGAAATTTTTTACTGGTCAAGAAAACTTTGTAAAAAATGAAATTGCAAATAAAGAATTTGAATTTGAAAATGACTACAGCTCGACCAATTTTGGTTCAAAAATTATCAATTTGATTTCAAATAAATTGTAGGAAACAATTTGATCTACTATTGAGACCACATTTATAATTCTTGAACAAATATTGACCAGCGCCGCATTTAGCAGTTCAGCGCCTACAGACCAAAAAGCTCGTGTGTGCGCTTCTTAAAAATTGCGCCCTAAGCCTGGGCGGTACTGATATTGACCAAGCTGGAGTCATTTTCCCATCTTGCCAGAGAGCCTTCTTTGCTTGGACAGACTATAGGTAACTTTACTTGCTTTAAATGAATGTAAATGGCTCAACAGCCCATGAAGAGCTTAAGCCTAATAGCTGGTTGCCAGTTTCAGATTCGGTAATACTATACAGCTGAGGTGAATAATCAATCATCAACCAAGATAGAGGTAACGTGTGGTTAGCACGTTAATTCTCTCAACCATAAGCTAGCTTCCATAACCAAGTGATGGCGCAGAACTCGTCTGAATAATATTAGTTGATCAGTTAGAGTGAAATGCAACAATCCAGAAACAGAAAACGATTGACTATCTTTACTAACGACAGTAAATCTCTCAAAGAAGGGTAACCGACTTTAAATAATTAAGTTAAATTGTTGTTGTAAAGAAATGTGCTGACAAAAAATATATTATTATTTATCTGCCTAGCAGAAGTCAAAGTATTGTAAAATTTTGTAGCAATGTTTTGAATTAGTGTGAAATAGTTTTAAATAGTTTGAATTAGATTTAAATGTAAAGTGTGAAATTTTCAATGTAGTGTTTTGTGACGGTGTGTCAGCTTTATAGTACTGTCCAAGCAAAGAAGACATTCTGGCAAGATGGGAAAATGACTCCAGCTCAATCAATATTGGTTCAATCGTTATAAATTTGGTCTCAAATTGTAGAAAAAATTCTACTGTTATACAATTTAAAACAAAAAATAATGTCCGTTTTTTCTTTGAGTAGTTGTGAAGTTGTTATCCATAATAAATGAAAAGACAAGATGTTGTCAAACCACTGATTTATTATCATTTTTAATATTTCATGAATAACCTCCTCATTCATGGCAAGAAAAAAGGCTATAATTATGTTTTTGACCATTTATTCCTCCCTTAACATCAGAGCTATATTATTATTCTTTTAAAATAACAACCTCATATTTGTTAATCAAATTAGACTAGTCCGATAATACTAGACTGAAACTAGACTGATAATATTTATTATCAGTGGTTTGACAACATCTTGTCTTTTCATTTATAAAAAATTATGTACCAATATTGGCCAAGCTGGAGTCATTTTCCCATCTTGCCAGAATGTCTTCTTTGCTCGGACAGACTAGGCTTTTACGCGAAAACTGTAACCACAAACCTGTACGGTACTGTAATGAAATTTGAAATTTAAGTTACCTATAAAAACCGCATCAAACAGTTGTTAATGTTCTAAAAATAATTGAGTATGCAATGAGCTCACGTTTTTAATGAGTTTTAGCATAAATGGCTATAATATTGTGCAGGTGGTTATGATTTAGTAGTAAATTTGATTAAAACAATTGCGATAAAAGTACTTCAATTTCGCAGAGATGAAAATAATGAATATGACTGATGGACTGTATAAACGTGACAATATAAGTGATCTAGCTTTTTTCTTCTTCTTTTTCTTTTTCTTCTTCTTCGTCTATTACTTCTTTTTCTTCTTCTTCTTCTTCTTCTTCTTCTTCCTCTTCTTCTCTTCTCTTCTTCTTCTTCTTCTTCTTCTTCTTCTTCTTCTTCTTCTTCTCTTCCTTCTTCCTTCCTTCTTCCTTCTTCTTCTTCTTCTTCTTCTTCTTCTTCTTCTTCTTCTTCTTCTTCTTCTTCTTCTTCTTCTTCTTCTTCTTCTTCTTCTTCTTCTTCTTCTTCTTCTTCTTCTTCTTCTTCTTCTTCTTCTTCTTCTTCTTCTTCTTCTTCTTCTTCTTCTTCTTCTTCTTCTCATTTTAATTTACCCAATTTATTCTCCTATTCAATTCCTTATTTCTTTGTCTTCGTCTTCACCTTTTCCCTCTTCTTCTACTACTTCTTCTTCACTTTTCCCATTCCTTCTTCTTCACTTTCTCCCTCTTCTTCATCACTTTTTCCCTCTTCTTCTACTCCTTCTTCTTCACTTTTTCCACTCCTTCTTCTTCACTTTTTCCCTCTTCTTCTTCACCTTTTCCCTTTTCTTCTACTTCTTCCACTTCTTCTTCAACTACTTCTACATCTTCTTCATCTTGTTCTTATTCTTCTACTACTTTTTTACATTTTCCTATTTCTTCTCCTATTCAATTCTCACTCTTAATTCAACTGTTCCCCTGCTTCTTCTCCTAGTTGTTCTTCTTCTTTTTCTTCTCCTACTTCTACTTCTCATCATGTTTCTTCTTCTTCTTCTTCTTCTTCTTCTTCTTCTTCTTCTCTTCCTGCCTCTTCTTCTTCTTCTTCTTCTTCTTCTCTTCCTGCCTCTTCTTCTTCTTCTTCTTTCTTCTTCTTCTTCTTCTTCTTCTTCTTCTTCTTCTTCTTCTTCTAGATATTCTTCTCCTTTTCCCCCAGAACCTCTCTCTTTTACATCTCCTCCTCCTACTCCTCCTACTCCACTTCCTCCTCCTCCTCCTCCTCCTCCTCCTCCACAACCTCCTCCTCATCATCATCCTCCTCCTCCTCCTCCATAAGGACGGTATATTTTTTGTTTGTCAACGGCCCAACAGCCCTATGAAGGGCCTAGGCCTAGCAGCTGGTTGCCAGTTTCATATTCACCAAACTATACAGTCCGTCCAAGCAAAGAAAACACTCCCGCAAGACGGGAATACAACTCCAGCCCGGCCAATACCGGCCCAAAAGCTATAGATTCTCAAAAGAACCCACAGCCCCCGAACCAACACCGACCGAGCCGAAGCCGCCACCCACCCCACCAGAGTGCCCACCCAGCCCGGGCAGAAAATACAGCAGGCGAATAATCATCAACCAGGATAGAGGTAACGTGTGGTTAGCACGTCGATCCTCTCAACCATAAGCCAGTCTTCACAACCAAGTGAAGATGCAGAACACCTCTGAATAACATGTAGTTAATCAGTTAGAGTGTAATGCAACAATTACTATTCCTCCAGAAACGGGAAACGACTGACTGTCTTTACTAACGACAGCCAATCTCCGAAAGGAAGGGTTACAGGACGGTATATTACACGGTAATATTAATTTCTACTACAAATGAACTAATCATGAATTGAGATGATACTGTCTTGTAGAATATCATGTAGGCTAGTTAATAAGTACTAATTGAAATCACAAAATCACATTAGGTACCCTTTTTTGTAGTTTTGCCCATTTTAGTACAGTCTGTCCAAACAAAGAAGACATTCTGGCAAGATGGGAAAATGACTCCAGCTCGATCACTATATTGGTTCAAAAATTATTAATATGGTTTCAAATTGTAGAGAAGAATGTTTCCTACAATTTGAAACCAAATTAATTATTTTTGAACTGGAGTCATTTTCCCACCTTGTCAGAATGTATTCTTTGCTTGGACAGACTATGGGTGAGAATGTATGTCAAGATTCAGCTCAACTTTCACGAAAGTCTATCTATTTTAGGTTTCAAAGTATGAAGTGAAAATTAATATTTTAAATAATATTATCCGTGTTTTGTTTATTTTTATGTATGTAACAACCTTCCAAATAATTCTTAATTACGGTTTCATAGTTTTTTTCAACTTCAGAAATTGAAATTTGTGTAAAATTTAATTTTTAAGTGTGAACATAAATTCTAAATTACGGTTTCATAGTTTTTTCAACTTAAGAAATTTAAATTTGTGTAAAATTTAATTTCTAAGTGTGAACATGAATTCTAAATTACGGTTTCATAGTTTTTTTTACCTTTGAAATTGAAATTTGTGTAAAATTTGAGTTTCAAGGGTGGACATAACCACTATTTTGAATATTTTAACAAAAATTGGGAAGAAGTGACGTTTTGGGCTTTGCCTGTGTTTCAATCCTATTGTATTTCAAGCTTGTTAATAAACAAATAAATAGCTCAAGATCATAATATTGTAGCATAGGTTGAAATAAGACCTGCTTAATGCAAAAGTTTCTGATTCACTAGTAAAGAGGAAGTCTACTCTATTATTCACTGTTTGTCTAGTCTGTTCAAGCAAAGAAGACATTCTGGCAAGATGGGAAATTGACTCCAGCTTGGTCATTATTAATTTGGTCTAAAATTGTAGAAAAAATTGTTTTCTAAAATTTGAGTTTAAATTCATAATTTTTGAACCATTATTGATGGAGCTGGAGTCATTTCCCATCTTGCCAGAATGTCTTCTTTGGTTGGACTGACAATACCTGAGTTGGATTCTGAAGGTTGAAAATTAGACAATAGTCAACGTGACAATGAAAATTCATGAAATAGGTTATGTACTTCATAAATGACGTACCCGGTTTTTATTTGATCATTTTGTGATTGTTACTCATCTGTTAATAAAACTCTTTTCATTTGATAAATAATGTATTGTGTTAAGTTAGCATTCCCAAGCGGCAGCTCTAGCTGTAAGCAGAGACAATGTATTATTTATATTTTATAATACTATTTTATAATAATATTTTATATTATATAATTTTATATTATATTATTATAATACATTGTCTCTGCTGTAAGTTACTGCTTTAGCCATCACAACTCTACTCACATAACTATATTATAAATGTTCACTATGTTATAAGGGCTACTAATGTATAATTAATCAATAAATAGTGAAATTCTCCCTTTTTGAGCCATTTTCAAGTGAATTTTGCTATTTATTGATTTACTTGTAAAAGGTTGAATAATTTCACTATTTATTGATTTATTTTACATTAGTAGCCCTAATAACAAAGTGTAAATTTATAATGTAATATAATTGATAAATTGAATGAAAAATCAAATACCCTTTTTAAAAAACTTTAGAATTATTATTCTATTCTACAGACATGTTTCGGGACTCAGCCCATTAAATGTGAATAAAATAATATATTATCATTTATTAATATTATTTTATTCTCATTGATAATGGGCTGAGTCCCGAAACATTTTAAAGTTTTTTTTTAAAACGGGTATTTGATTTTTCATTCGATTTTTATCAATTATTTTAAATAGCCCTAAGTTTAAAGTTTAATTTTGACTATATAATATATATATTATAACTTTAGTTATGAGAATAGAGTTGTGATGGCTGGAACAGCGCAGCTAGAGCTGCCGCTTGGGAATGCTACCTAACCAGGAACAATGTCGAAAGAAATGAATAATTATTAATTAGATTAATACTAATTATATATTATTAGTTTTATTAATTATATATTGCTACAAAAAATTAATGAGTATTTGATTTAATTCAGTTCAAGTACTTATTTGTATAGTTTGTCCAAGCAAAGAAGACCCTCTGGCAAGATGAGAAAACGACCACAGCTCCATCAATACTGGTTCAAAAATTATCAATTTTATATCAAATTGTAGGAAACAATTTGATCTACTATTAAGACCACATTTATAATTTTTGAACCAATATACTGATTAATCTGGAGTAATTTTCCCATCTTGCCAGAGGGTCTTCTTTGCTTTGCGGTAACTCAATAATTTCAATTCATCAGCTGATGTAAGGCACCTATTGTTTCTTTCGATTTAAAAAATATCATCTAGCCATAGAACAACTCTAATAATTGACAATATCAGCTGTTGAAGCGCACAAGAAGCAGACGAAATCGCTCTACTTTTCGGCCTTAACTATACAAAAAATAAAAATATCAAAGACAGATTAAATTATTACCCAAACATGATTTAAATAATGCTACAAATAGTATTTAAATTTGAAAATTACCTCAATTTTGTCGAAGGAGTTTTAAGAAGATCTGCCGGTACTTCACTGACAAAAAATTTTTGAAATAAAACTTTTCAAAATCAAAATATTTTACAATTTTACGGTTTAAATTTTCGAAATAGAAATTTTCAGAAATGAAAGTATGTTCAAATTTTACGGTTTAAAATTAGAAAAATTAAGATCCACTGTAGCACTGATCATTGAGCCGTTTTTCAACTGTATGAAAATTGAAATATTTCAAAAACTCAAGTTTGAAAATTGGAATAACGTTTTAGTACAGGCCTAAAGGACTCCATCAAGGCTTTATCTAAACTGTTTCAAAAAAAAAACGTTACTTTTAAAATTAGAAAGATAAATGCCAACTTAAACACTTCATTTATTTCTTCAACAACTATTGCCTAGTTTTTAGTATAGCTTTTAAAGTAGTAATGTACTATTATCACCCAACTATTCATAGTCTGTCCAAGCAAAGAAGACCCTCTGGCAAGATGAGAGAATGACTCCAGCTCGGTGAATATTGATTCAAAAATTTAAAATTTGGCCTCAAATTGTAGATCAGAATGTTTCCTACGATTGAGACTGAATCAATAATTTCTGAACCAATATTGGCCGAGCTGGAGTCATTTTCTCATCTTGCCAGAGGGTCTTCTTTGCTTGGACAGGATATTATCTCAAACTATGAAGAAGGTCTACCTCGCAATACTTTACTATCACTACTAGTGATAAGACAAACAAAGTACCTAATAATGAGAGATAGGTAACAGTTGAAGTGCAAGTGTGCTGGGAGGGAATTTAGAGATGGTGAAATTTCCCTGACCACTACACAATTTCCCTTTTATTTACCTAGGTAATATTACTATTATCATAGTTAATCAAATAAAAATACGATTTTGGATTAATTTACATCTCTTTGAAAATGATTAACAATGAAAATTGAAATATTACCGTGTAATATTACCGGCCTTACACAATTTACAACTAGGGTCTGTCCAAGCAAAGAAGACCCTCTGGCAAGATGAGAAAATGACTCCAGCTTGGCCACTATTGGTTCAAGAATTATTGATTTGGTCACAATTGTAGTGAACATACTGATCTACAATTTGAGACCAAATTGATAATTTCTGAACCAATATTGATCGAGTTGGAGTCATTTTCCCATCTTGCCAGAAAGTCTTCTTTGCTTGGACAGACTATATTTTAGCTGTCATCATTGAGTTGGGCGGTTTCGTCTGTCCAACTCCAATTGAAAAAAAAATCAGCTGTTGAAGCAGACGAAACCGCCTGATATTTTTGCGTCAGCTGATCAAAAATAATAATTTAAAAATTTGGCAATTTTAACTTCAACATACTGTTATGGATCGTTTCAGTCTGTCCAAGCAAAGAAGACATTCTGACAAGATGAGAAAATGACTCCAGCTCGGTCAATATTCGTTCAAAAATTATAAATGTAATCTCAAATCGTATAAAACAGTCTGAACAACAATTTTAGACCAAATTTATAATTTTTCAACCAATATTGATCGAGCTGTTGTCATTTTTCCCCATCTTGCCAGAATGTCTTCTTTGCTTGGAGAGACTATAAAAAACAAATCATAAGTGGTAACACTGGATTCAAATATCACAACCGTCTATTTATTAAAATTTGTTTTATTTATAATAATAATAACATAATAGGTTACAAACTAAAATTAAAATATTTATAATATGTATAATTTATGTATCATAGTTTCAATATTTTTTTTGTATAGTAGTAATCCTTATTTTTAATACGAACTAATAAATAAGTTATCAGTTACATATTACTGTAATGTTGCTGCGGTTTTTTTCATAAAATTCAGTTTTCGCATAATTATAATAAGACTCGATCATTAAAAAAACAACAAAAACAAGGAGAATCAATAATAATAATTATCATTATCATTAAATTACAACTAGTAGTCTGACCAAGCAAAGAAGACATTCTGGCAAGATGGGAAAATGACTCCAGCTCGGTCAATATTTGTTCAAAAATTATAAATTTGGTCTAAAATTGTAGAGAAAAATGTTTCCTACAATTTGAGACTAAATTCATTTTTTTTGAACCAATATTGGCCGAGCTGGAGTCATTTTCCCATCTTGCCGGAATGTCTTCTCTGCATGGACAGGCTATATTACTAACATTACAATGCGATCAGAAAGTTCTATTTCGAATACGTTTTAGCTAATATTTATAATAGTATGTATAATAATTTACAAGTTCTTCCATCATACCTAACACTAGATCGATACCTAAAATTACAAATGATTTGTTCGAAAATATAATAAGTTATGCAATAAACGTATTGACAAGAAATAAAACGAAACCGCTTAGATAATAATAAAAAATACAGTCCACAAAATGCTTGTAAAACTTTTACAAGTCAATAGAACTTTTTACACGATTTGTAAAATTTTCTAGAACAGTTCATCACTTGATTTGTGAAGTTCTCCTTAAGATACAAGAACATTATTTTACAAGTTTGTAGAATCTCCTTCAAACCACTAGAATATTTTTTACAAATTTGTAAAATTTTCTTCAAGCAACTAACCATCTAACACAATTTGTAAAATTTTCTTGAAGTCATACTGGACTTGTGAAATTCTATATGAAATACAATAACATTTTACAAATTAGTAGAATCTTCTTCAAGTAGAACATTTTACAATAAAGTAATACAAGCTGGTAGAACATTTTAAGCAATTTGTAAAATTCTCATGGAGTCACAACAACCTTTCTCTCTATTTGTAAGTTTATTATCGTGAACAACTAGACTATTTTACAAACTTGTAAAATATTCTTCAAGCAGCTACAATAATTTCACAATTTTAGTTCTACAAGCTAGTAGAACATTTCACACAATTTGTAAAATCTTCTCCAAGTAACTAGAACAGATTTTACAAAAATTGGAAAATTTTCACAAGTCATACAAAAAAATTACACACAATTCGAAAAATCATCCACAAGTTACAAGTAAATAAAACATTTCACGAACTAATAGCGCTCAACAATTGTAATTAATTTTTACAAATTTTAGTCCGTCCAAGCAAAGAAGACATTTTGGCAAGATGAGAAAATTACTCCATCTCAGTCATTATTGGTTCAAAAATAATAAATTTGCACACACATTTTGAGCCCAAGTTTATAATTTTTGAACCAATAATGACTGAGATGGAGTAATTTTCTCATCTCGCCAAAATGTCTTCTTTGCTTGGACATACTATATTATCACTATATACAGAATACCACGTAAAATCTCTCGTGATTCATTTAATAACTCGCACGCTATTGGTTTAAATAGGACCAATCACAATTTTCCAAGCGAAATACCGTACAGTAAATACTAGTGACTTATTTATGTTTTAGCTATACATAGTTTATACATATTACATGTACATAAGTTCATTCAGTACATAAGCAATGGGTTCTGCTACTTGTAGGATTACTTGCATAACTTTGAAATTTATTTAAACGTTATCAAATATAACGCGATGACTATATAGTTATAGTTAATTTATTATACTTAGAACACTTGACTATCCATACTCAAAATAAATCAAACACATTCATCACATTCCAAAATAATAAAACCCTTACAATCATATAAAGTAACCGGTATTTTTTTTCTTTAATTGAATTTTTTGAAGATTTTAGTTTCCAGAAACAAATTTTATCAAATAGAATAGCCTTAAACCAACAGGTATAGTCTGGTCGAGCAAAGGAGACATTCTGGCAAGATGGGGAAAATGACTACAGATCGGTCAATATTGGTTCAAAAATAATAAATTTGGTCTCAAAATTGTAGAGAACATTCTGATCTACAATTTGAGACCAAATTCATTAATTTTTAACCAACATTGATCGAGCTGGAGTCATTTTCCCATATTTACAAAATGTCTTCTTTGCCAGTCTATAGGAGAAACCGGTATCATTATTTTGAAAATTTCAAGCCGTAGCTTCCATGTTTAGTTCTGAAAATTGAGATTTTAGACAATTTTAGTAACAATCAAAATTTTTGTAACAAATCCAACCAAAAGAAAAGGATTGAAATAGAAAAATAATTTATTGAAAAATAACGAAAAAACTTACAATTTTAGATTAACTGGTATTTTTAATTTTGGAAAATTACAAGCGATTACTTCTATTAGATTTGAGGTTAGAAATTTTTTAACATTTCAAGACTTGAAAATTCCTTCATGCATTAGTTTATATGTAATCAAATTATTTGTTTATATTTCTGAAAATTATAAATAGAATTAAGGAAACAATATGAGAAGATTCGATTGGAAGCTTTTTGTTAATGAAATTGATATGAACTAAATTATCTGCGTCAAAAATTGGAATAAAAAAGTTATTTAGAGAGAAAGTACTCAAAGGAGAAATACTCCATTAGCCAATCAAATATGACCGCCTTAAAAAACAAAATATTTGATAAAGAAGTCTCATTGCATTGACAAAAATAGTCTGTCCAAGCAAAGAAGACCCTCTGGCAAGATGGGGAGATGACTCCAGTTCGGTCAATATTGGTTCAAAAATTATGAATTTGGTCTCAAATTGTAGAAAACATTTTGATCTACAATTTTAGCAGAACTTTATAATTTTTGAACCAATATTGACCGAGCTGGAGTCATCTCCCCATCTTGCCAGAGGGTCTTCTCTGCTTGGACAGACTAGAATTATTCAACAGCGGTTAAATTTAACAGACGTAAAACAAAAACTTTAATTAATATTGACCATCACAAAAGATCATTCAATGGTATACGATTTGAAAATTAATAAGAAAAGTTTTATGAAACAAAAAAAAAAATTAGATTCACGGATAATTTGTAAATTTTCACCTCACACACAATCTTTGTTCACAAATACTGCTCAATATATCAACGGGGTTCGCAAATAGCTGCATTATAGTCTGTCCAAGCAAAGAAGACATTCTGGCAAGATGGGATATTGACTCCAGATCGCACAATATTGGTTCAAAAATTATAAATCTGGTCTCAAATAGTAGAACAGAATGTTTCCTACAATTTGACACCAGATTAAAAATTTTCGAATAAATATTGACCGAGCTGGAGTAATTTCCTCATCTTGCCAGAGTGTCTTCTTTGCTTGAACAGACTATACATATTTCAATAAAGCCTGCAAAATACAAGCCTACTTTTACAAGGTGCCAATCTTAGATTCATTATGCAATCAGAAAAATTTAATAGACGTAGCTGTGAAAAATTTGAATAAAAAATTCCTCATCTAATATTGATCAACATTCAAAATTAATCGATAATCCTTCAATTATTTCACTTACGGTATTTTAGGAACATTACCGATGCAACCTCAATCATCCTAACCTTCAAGATTCATACACCGCAATATCATACAAAAACTATTATTTCAAGTAAAAAGTTATTCTGTTGAAAATGTTATCCCCTGAACTAAGAAAAAAGGGATTTTGAATTTTAATCAACAAAACTGAACATAATCTGTCCAAGCAAACAAAGAAGACCCTCTTGGCAAGATGAGAAATGACTCAAGCTCTGTCAATATTGGTTCAAGAATTGAAAATGTGGTCTTATCAGTATATCACAATTTGGGATCAAATTTACAATTTTTGAACCAAAATTGACCGAGCTGGAGTAATTTCTCTCATCTTGCCAGAGGGTCTTCTTTGCTTGGACAGACTATAAAAACGAATAATTTCATGAATATAAGTAATGAAATTAGAAGATATATATGTCCAACATATTATTCTCACTGAACTAATTATGGGATTCTGTATTGTAATCCTCAAAACTCAATATATTTTGAACAAAATTGTGTTGAAAATACTACGGGTTATGCCTATTATTTCCTTAGTCTCTCCAAGCAAAGAAGACATTCTGGCAAGATGGGCAAATGTCTCCAGCTTGGTCGATATCAGTTCAAAAATTATGAGTTTGGTCTAAAATTTCAGGGAACATTCTGGTCTAGGATTTGAGACAGAATTTATTATTTTTGAATCAATATTGACCGAGCTGGAGTCATTTTCCCACCTTGCCAGAATATCTTCTTTGCTTGGACAGAATTTAGTATGAGAAAATTAAGTATGGAAAGGTGTGGTGATTTTTAGTGGAAAGAACTAAATTTGATTAAAGAAAATTTTAAAAAAACTAGTTTTTAAGAATTGAAACAGGTGACTAGATTGAAAATAGAGTCCGATTATTATGAGGAAAATTGTAAAAATATAGATAACTTATCATTATACAGTTCGCAACCATAACTTGAGAAAATAAGAGATATTTGCTAGTGTGTTTGAATTAGGAAATAAACTTTAATGAATTAGTTTCAATTTTAAAGTAATTGTAATTTTTATAATAATCCAAGATAAATTTTCCAAATTCAAGTTTTTCAATTAATAACATCTCGTGAAGAATATTGTACGGAAGCCCTTAAAATTCCCTAAATTTGATAATTAAGAAATTTCCACCCGGGAATGATTTGTTAGAGAATAATTTCAAGTTTTTTTTTACAAGAAATCGAAATTATAACAAATTGAATGTTAAATTAAATTAAACTGTAAAACTGAACAACTAATATTAACAAACCATATTTAAACAACAATATTAAGAATAGTGACTATTTGATAAATGAAAATACAAACAAATTTAACAAGGAAGACATTAGAGAAATAATTCAAGTTAGATTTAAATAAAGTTTATTGTATCAATAATTTAAATTCTTCATCTATTTATTAGATGAAAAGTTGAGTGTTATGTCCATTTTTAATAGAACATTTACAATTTGTTGGAAAATAAGTTATAAATTTTTATTTTGATATTTAAAAAAGAAGTCTACTATTTTTTGAAACCCTCAATCCACAAAAAGTAGAAATACCAATAATATTTTAGTGAATCCCAAAAATTATGAAATTTTGTCAAAAACTCAAATTATAAGACGAAAACAAGTCCTATCTACAGACTGTCCACGCAAAGAAGACATTCTGGCAAGATGGGAAAATGACTCCAGTTCGGTCAATATTGGTTCAAATATTATAAATTTTATCTAAAATTGTAGAACAGAATGTTTTCTACCATTTAATGCCAAATTAATAATTGTTGAACCAATATTGATCGAGCTGGAGTCATTTCCCCATCTTGCCAGAATGTCTTCTCTGCTTGGACAGACTATACTGAATAAATTACAAAAAACTTACAGAACTCAGTCACTATCTAGTCAAACCATTCCGATTTCAGGAACATTGTATCAAACTCAAGGAACTGAACAAAGCTTTGTTACGTATCAAAGGGTACATTTTGTATCATTACAAAACATCATCCGTATCAAATATGAGTGCATTCTATAATACGTACAAGATACAGGGCCAAGTTTTGTATCATAAGTTCTAGATACAAAACTCAACTTTGTACAAAAAATCTAGATACAAAACTTAGTTCCATAGCCAAAAACTCAGTTTTGTATCAGAAAATTCTAGATACAAAATTCGGTTCTGTAGCCAACAGCTCAGTTCTGTATCAGAAAATTCTAGATACAGAACTCAGTTTCGGATACAAAAGTCAGTTCTGTATCAAATCGAAGATACAAAACGACACTTTGCATCTATCAATAATTAATCAAAGTCTTGTTACAAAACAAAAACCTGTACCTTTCAATAAATTTTCGAAACCATATTCGATACATTTTTACTAAATTATCAACAATATCCATTTACAACATTCATTCAAACATTATTAATTAGTTACCAATTTTCATAAAAAAAAATTCTCATGTGATTTTTATCCAGTCAATTGAATCTACCTAAAAGTTCAGTCAGTGCTGCTTCAACAATGTAGAAACAACAATGTAAATATTTACGAGGCGCGTTTTATAAGTAAGGTTCAAATACAGAGTGTTCCAATACTTTTGTAACACCAATCAAGCACTAAAACAATAGTGCACAGTCAGCCAAATTCAGTACATTGTACGGTCAGAAAAACAAAAAGCGTATTCTATTTCAGTGAGTTACCAAACTCTCCATTCAAATACAAGGTTCAACCCAAAAGTTCTGTCTCAATGAGTTCACCACCTACTTGACCATCATCTATACCTTCCTGTAATCATTCACTTACTTGGTTCAATCACAAACATCATTGCTTTAGCTCATATTGTTACAAAGTGTATTCAAAAAGTACCACCCAGAAAAGGTGCATCAGTATTCAACTGTCATTCTGTTAAAACACTTTCCAGCACTGTTTTTGGGAATACACTGCTCCACTGGGACTGATTCACTTGAATTTCAACAACATTTCAAGGAACATAGTGTTCAAACTTCACTTTAATCAAATTATGCACTTCTACCTCTCATTTTTGTAATACATGTACTTTCAATTCAACCCAAAACATATCCGGTATTTTTTGAACAATTATTCCTGTCCAAAATTTCTGTGTACCTTTTCTTCATAAATTCCCTCCCCACCCTCTCAAAACAAACTTTGAAGACCCCAAATCACATATTTCTGTTTACAAAGCACATCTCAAATGTACCTTCCTGTCACCCCCCCCCCCAACAACACAACTTACAGCCATTACTCCATCATCTACAAGGTGCATCCCAAATATAACATTCCTCCTTCCACATTATCTGTGGCAAACTCCCTCACTAGTTCACATTATTTGCGGCAAACTTCACAACAATTGTGTCCTTTTTAGAGGCAGCGGCTGTGTTGCCAGTACTACGGCGTCCACGTGTGACACGTCTTGGTGACGTTGTTGTAGTGGTTGTCACCATACGCGACGTCATGTGTGATGTAACAGCCGCCGCTGTAATCATATGGGGCGATGATTCAGCAGTTGTCCGTCCAGGTGGACCACTTGCACGTCCTGGAGAACCGGTTGTCCGGCCTGGAGGAGCACTAGTCCTTCCTGGAGAGCCGGATATCCGGCCTGGAGGACCACTTGATCTTCCTGGAGAACCAGATGTCCGTCCTGGAGGACCACTTATTCTTCCTGGAGAACCAGATGTCCGACTTGGAGGACCACTTGTCCTAGGAATGTTGGTCCTTCCAGGATGACCAGCAACTGACGTCACAACCACCACTGATGATGCAACGTTGTCATCCTGATGGTGGCGTCTTGATGACGTCATTGCCACTGCTGCTGCAACACCGCCCGACGACAGAGACTACGATGATGAGGACGCATTCATCCCAGCAAACATTCCGGTGCTGAAGGGTGTGTTCTGTTGTTGCGCTGCCTGTTGTTGCGCCTGCTGTTGGTGGTGTTGTTGTTGTTGGTTGCTTGCCTGGCGGCCATGTTTGGGCATTGGTGGCTGCAGGTACTCATGACGTGACAATGCAAACACATCAATGCGGTCCTCCTTGCGGTAGGCTAGGCAACAACGGATGAAGCCCTGTAAGAAAAATACAAAATTAAATTAAAGATTCCAACAGATCCAATTGAAAAACTGGTAGAACTGACAAAATTGGAAATTTTCAATCACATAGCCGCCATTTTTGTTTTCTCATTTTCATCTAATCTTTCAAATTTATAATCTTGTAGCAGCCTTTAGGGGGTACTATAGTGGTCATTTTGTCAATTATTATGTGAAATCAGCAGAGAAATCGAATGAAAGCAGTTTGATTAACTCCAATTTTAATTGAGATAATTGGCAAAATAAGCTAAAAACCTGAACTTTTCAACTTTAAAGGGATGTAAATGGGATATATTAAATTGTTGAACGGTATTTTGAGCTATTTAATAATGTAGGAAATTGAATTCTGAAGTAGAAATGTTCAGTAACTTTTTTGTCTAAAACAAACCCTAACCTCACAAATTAGGATTTAAAAAGACAGAACCGGTATGAGAAGATTACTACTTACTGTTTTGACTCCTTTGAATCCTTATTTGTGAGGTTTGGGTGCGTTTTAGACGAAAATGTCACTGAACATTTTTTCTTCAGAATTTGATTTCCAACTATATAGAATAATTAAAAATACTGTTAAAAATCAAATATCCCATTTATATCCATTTGAAGTTGAAAAATTTAGGTTTTCAGCTTATTTTTCCAATTATCTCAAAAACCATTGAAGTTACAAACTTCTAATTGCTTTCATTCAATTTCTCAACTTATTTTTCATAATAATTGACCACTATACTACCCTCTCAAGGCCGCTACAAAATTATAAAATTGAAAACTTACCTGAAAATGAGAAAACAAAAATGTCGGCTGTGTGAGTAATTGAGGATTTTCGGACATTTTAAAAATGATATTTAGGTATGTTTTATACCCTAAAATGCTCTACACTACTTCTGAAACACCCTGTATAACTTGAAACTCTTCATGAATCACAGCCTTCAAGTTCAATAGCTCTGGCCACTATTATTGGTCAAACTGCTTGCTACAAGAATACAGTTTTTAGGTGGAATCCAAACTACTGATCTTACCTTGGCCTCATTACTGACAGTGGGCTTGGCGGCAAACTGCACCTCGGTTGCCTTTAGAATTGTGTTCTCTTCAAGGATAGTCGCTTGTGACTGATTGTGACCAAAAGGCTGGAAAAAACAGAAAAAAAAATGAAAACAAGAAGTTGATTAAATGACAAAAGTCAGAGTATTCATCAATTCATATAGAGTCAATCAATGAGTCACACATTTTGGTAATAACAAACAGAAGACTGTAAAAATAAATTGAAATATGTTAACTTGAGAATAACGATATTCCTGAGACATGTTAACAGACTTTTTCTCATGTTAATAATTGAGTAGAATATAGATTTAAATCACTCAAAAAGTAAGTCTTGAAATTCTCTACAAGCTCATTATAAGAAATTTATCCATTAAACAATTCTGTATTTTGTAAAATGGAAAAAATGTACAATTTTTCGTCAACGATAGGAAAATCAATGCTAAATTTTTGACTAGAGGAACTCCGTGACGTCAGTATCATACATAGCCAGCTGCTTCACTCTGCCCCACCTCTACTATTCTATACACCTCGGTGTGTGATACCATAGCTTCCTTCAATAGAAGGCCCTGCCCTAATAATATGGCAAGGTCGCACCGTAGACACAGTCTTTTCATATTAAAGCATTACAAATCATGCATGTTTACTTGGTTTTTCTCTCTTTGAGCATAATTTCCATGAAAAACGTTTATGAAACTCTTCGTATAGAATTCCTTTTGTGTTTTTTGTAATAGATAGCTTGTGATAGAGATTAGCAAGAAAGATTAAGAATAGACAGTTATTTATTAAAATAGCTTATGATTTGTAGCAAGTCAAATGTGAGAACGCACACAAGAAACGCATCCATTAGAACAGCTATTTGGAAAATAGTTTCAATGCTTTTAAATGGACCCAATTTCCTACTCTACATAGTTGTCAATTTTTAGGCCATGGCCTAATTTCTATTAAAGGAAGCTATGATGATACTGTAGGACGTGACGTCATAACACATGAACCACAATCTGAGGCTCTCTATATCTTGATACTAACCTTCTTGCCGTACAAACACTGGTAGAATATCACTCCGACACTCCACACGTCCACTTTGCTCGATATCTTGGGCGGACTCTTGCCCACCACAAAGCACTCGGGCGGCAGATACCAGTAGGTGCCCGCTCCCTGCGAGGTTAGGTCCATGCCGTGATCGGGATTATAATTCTCCTCGTCCATCACTTTGCTCAGGCCGAAATCGGTGATTTTAATCTCGCCGCATACGTTGCCTGTGAAGGAAACAAGTTGGACATTGATTACTTCTCACCAAATGAAATTATTCCTAATTGAGGAGAGCAAAGCAAAGCGAAGGATCAGTAAAGTCACTTTCTGTAAGGATACTCCTCCGGAACCACTTGAACGATTTCATTCAAACTTGCCATTGTGATAGTAGAAATGGACGACCAGGTTACAGTATATGCTATAAAGCATTTTGAAAATTTTCATACTAAGGACGGAACAAGGAAAGAAGGATTGGCTTACACATTATTACTATACAAATTATTTGATTCTACATTCATATTAATATCACTGAAACATGTGATATGACATTCAATAGAAAAATTATCAAGAATATCTACTTCAAATTATAGACTTCAATTGAATTCAGCTAAGATATTTCAGATGATGATTATCACTTTCGGATCATTTCTTTGAGTGAGAAAACATCGGTTTTGGCTGAAAAAGAAATTTGAACTTACAACCTAAAATTTTGGACTATATTATGTAAATGAAATTCAAAGGGTATTAGTATGCCAATAGATTAATAAATAATTTTATAGATTAATAAATGATTTTCATTTCATCATGACAAGTCTAAACTCTTGAAAATAACATAAAAATCATTTCAAACAGGGTACTGAGATTTTTATATTAGATAGAAAACATTGATAAGTTCCCCTAAGAAAGAGGAAATATTCACTATTTTAGCTTGGTAGAGCAAAGGATACATTCTGGCAGGGAAATTACTACAGCTCGGTCAATATTGGTTCAAAAATTATAAATTTGGAGATCAGAATGTCTCCTACAATTTGAGACAAAATTTATTGACCGAGCTGGAGTCATTTTCCCATCTTGCTGGAATATCTTCTTTGCTTGGACAGACTATACAAAAGATATACATACCTTCGGTGAGCAGTATATTGCCAGGTTTGAGGTCGTAGTGGATGACAGGCGGCTTGATTTCGTTGAGATACTTCAGTGCAGAGACCACCTGCATCACTATTGACCGCGCCTCGCGTTCCGCTATTGTTTTGTGCTAGAAAGAAAACAAAGTAAAAATTAATAAAAATCTATAATGAAGAATGAAAATATTGTAGCAACAAAACACTAATGAAGACTCAAGAGAGAGATAGATAGATAGATTGATAGAGAGATGTCTTTATTTTTCTCACATTCCGCTATTGTTTTGTGCTGAAGAAAATGAACAAATAAAAATTTATAATAAGGAATAGAAAGTAGCAATAAATTACTTATAGTTGTAGTAGAGGTGAGAATGAAAAATAATGTATTAGATCACATACATTTATAATTATACTTTTTTACAATAAACAATGTTTAAGAAGTATGATAATGGAATTTTCTATGGATCAGATCCATCTATAATTAGGTGATAGTATAGTCTCTCCAATCAGACATTCTGGCAAGATGGAAAAATGACTCCAGCTCGGTAAATATTGATTAAAAAATTATAAATTTGGTCTCAAACATTCTGATCTACAATGTGAGACCAAATTTATAATTTTTCAACCAATATTGAACGAGCTGGAGTCATTTCCTCACCTTGCCAGAGGGTCTTCTTTGCTTGGACAGATTATATCATTGGTTTGTGAGCTGTGCAAGTAAGTTTGGGAATGCACACCAATCACTTTCCGATAAGACACGTCTTTTTTAGATAATTAAATCAAAGTACAGAAACTGATACAATAATTGTATACAGGGTGTTTCAGGAGGAATGTGCAATACTTTTCAGGCTGATTCCTTATCCCAAGTAGACAAAAAAGTTCCTTGGGACCAAGCCCCAAAAACGCTTTGTTACCGAGAGATAACAATGGCGCAAAATTGACATTTTTCAAAATATATTAATTTTTCTAATTTTTTAGAGGTTTCAGTGAGGTTCTAAAATAATCAAATCCTATGTAAAATGAGCTGAGGAATTCAATGAAACCAGTTCCAGGTTTGTAATTTTAACATTTATTGAGATAATTGGAAAAATATGCTAGAAAACGCCATTTTTCAACAATAAGGGTTATAACTGGATAAGGAATCAAAGAATTGTATTTTTTTTATTAATGGAAGTTGAAGAGAGCCAGGTTCTAAAGAAAAAGTTGAATGGCGGCGATTGTGTAAATCTTAACCAAATCTCAGAAATGACGATCAAAAATCGCAAAATCGCTACTAAACACAAATTCATCACTTGTCCTATGTTTTGTCAATTTTGCGATTTTTGATCGCCATTTCTGAGATTTGGGTAAGATTTACACAATCGCCGCCATTCAACGTTTTCTTTAGAATTTGACTCTCTTCAACTTCCATTAATAAAAAAAATACAATTCTTTGATTCCTTATCCAGTTATAACCCTTATTGTTGAAAAATGGCGTTTTCTGGCATATTTTTCCAATTATCTCAATAAATGTTAAAGTTACAAACCTGGAACTGGTTTCATTGAATTCCTCAGTTAATTTTACATAGGATTTAATTATTTTAAAACCTCTAAAAAATTAGAAAAATTAATATATTTTGACAAATCTCATTTTCCGCCATTGTTATCTCGGTAACAAAGCGTTTTTGGGGGTTGGTCCCATGGAACGTTTCTGTCTACTTGGTGTAAGGAATCAGCCTGAAAAGTATTGCACATTCCTCCTGAAACACCCTGTATAATAGTATGATTACTATCACAATATTATGTTTAGCCAGTAATTTTTCATTTCTCTACATTATTTGACTTTTCTTTTGGTAGTAAAAATTAGTTTGAAGTTTTACTTCGGGACATGACCTTGATTTATACTTTTAGTATGAATTGGTTGAGTAACATTTTTGCGCATCATGTCTGGTGTACTCACCTTCTGTATTCATGTAATTGAATAAATTTAATGATATAATAAGATATTTTGCCCACTTCTCACCTGTTTTAAATAAAAGTCTAGATCGTGTCCATCACAGTACTCGAGCACAGTGCAGAATGAGTTGGGGTCTATTTCGAATACATCGTACAACTTCACCACCCTTGGATGATCCAGTGCTTTATGAATGTTGTATTCTCTTATTGCGTGTCTGCAAAATAAACGTAAACACTAATGAATACAACTGTTTGTACATTATTCAAATTGATAGAAATCATTCAATAAGTAATCCAGATACAGATCAGTCAATATTAATAATGGAGTGTCCGTAGTCGAGTTGATTAGACGCTGGCTTTATAATCCAAAGGCCCGGGTTCGAATCTCGACGCGGGCAAAATATTTTTCTCGGGCCACTGCCATGTTTCGGGTGGACACGTTAAGCCGTCGGTCCCGGCTGCCTAAAAACAGTCGTTAAGTCATTTCAGAGGCCCTGAAATTGATCAGGAGCGACCTGAGAACTCTGACCTTGCTGGCTAAGTAACACAGTATTATTATTATTATTATTATCGTCAAAATTCATTTAACCAATCCCAGTGGCATGGCTGTTTTTCACCTCATCAATAACCGTAGCACTCAAGATCCATTACCCACGCACAAGCTAAAAATGCTTATGTGGGCATCATCCACAATAAAAAAAATGGGCTTTAAATTAGTCATTCAATAATTTATTTAGGTACGTGATTACAATAAAATGTGATTCAAGTCTAAAACCTCTCTTCTTCAAGATTTTGAGTGGCAAATATTGAGAATAGAGGTTATATTAACACTTGAAACTTGAACTATATACACAAATTGTGACTTCTAAATGTCTGAACTATGAAAAATCTATTTAGAATTTGGAAGGTTGTTGTAAAACTAAAAAAATGATAGAATACAAGTAATTTAATGCTTAGCATTTTAGCTTGATCGTGGGTAATGGATATTGAGTACGAAGGTGATTGACAGGTGAAAACAGCCATGCCTACTGGGACTCGAACCCAGACCAGGAAGTGATAGCGGACTAAAGGTTGTAACTCCCCAGACCACTGCGCCAACCTGGCCGGCAAACTATTGTAAAGTTTGGTGGAGCAAAGAATACATTCTGGCAAGATGGTACAATGAGTCCAGCTCAATCTATATTGCTTCAAAAATCTTTGCTCCAACACACTATTCGCTATGTGCAAGTGGGTGGAAAGGATATTTTTGGCGATCGAGGCGCTATTGGCGGATCATTTCGGCGAAAAATTGAGTGAATTAACATTGGAGGAGATAGGGCTAAACCTTAAATAATGTCCTGGAGAATTTGTTGTGTACTGGATTGTAAAAATAAAACACGCAATTGAAATTTCAAGTTCTACACTTTTCCAGTTGACATACATAAGTTTCATCAATAAAAAGAATGGTTCACTGCATTGAATAAATATTGATAGGTGAAGCTAACCTTATTGTTTTGTTTACGTGCAAAAGAATTTATCGATCAAGTAGGACCATTGAGTGCTCCATTCTAACCTGTACATGAGGTAATGTATATGAATAGTTTTTATGTTAGTTAATCTAATAAGCTGTTACTATCAACGCAAAAACTCTATTAATTATGTTATAATAAGGAATATTCATATCATTCAACTTTTCAAATAAATGTGAGCTTGCGCCAATTTTTCATTTTCATGTAAGATAACTTATCAGCTGTTATCTCAAAGTTTTTGTCGACTCTCAAATACATCTGTTTGCGGTTGTCTGCTCTCAAATACTTGAAAACTAGGATTTTTCTAATATAATGAGCTATAATACTATCAATAACTAACATTCATATCCTAAATATCATGTTCTAATTACTGAGAAATGCATGAAGCAGCAAATAATACCATTCTAATTATAAATGCGTTTTTCCCATTTAGCGCTATGCTTTGTATGCTAAAACACGTAGTAAAGTACACACGATAATCCACCAGAGCGCAGCACGGTAGATGCTCATAGCGAATACCACCGATGCAATTGAGTGTTGGGAAAGTCATTTATAATATTTGACCGAACGTAAGTGAGGTCTAGATTCAAGACGACGATTTTCCATTTCTCTTTGTTTGTTTGTTCCGCATTTACGACAAAACGCGGCAATAAATTCGGATGAAATTTGACAGGAATGTTCCTCTTGAAATTGCGCGTCGATGTATTTGTAAGGTTTCTTTAAATATTGCATTTCAAGGATAATATGAGAAGAAAAGTAATTGCCTCCATACTAAAATATTACTATATACATTTATACTTCTGAACATAGGAGAATTTACAGTATAGAATTATACATGCTTGACCAGCTGTCGAGTTTATTATTAATTGCATGCAATTAATGGAACTCAACATAACTAAGTATTCCCTTCATAAATGGAATGATGGAATGACCCATCCATAGGTGACTTCGTGAGGTCTACTGTTCACAGAACTACTAGTAATATTAGATACAGTATTCGGTAAACACGATACTTACTTAATATAGTTTCGGTAAACACGATACTTACTTAATATAGTTTCGGTAAACACGATACTTAATATAGTTTTGGTAAACACAATATTTACTTAATATAGTTTCGGTAAACACGATACTTACTTAATATAGTTTCGGTAAACACGATACTTACTTAATATAGTTTCGGTAAACACGATACTTACTTAATATAGTTTCGGTAAACACGATACTTAATATAGTTTCGGTAAACACGATATTTACTTAATATAGTTTCGGTAAACACGATATTTACTTAATATAGTTTCGGTAAACACGATACTTAATATAGTTTCGGTAAACACGATATTTACTTAATATAGTTTCGGTAAACACGATACTTACTTAATATAGTTTCGGTAAACACGATACTTACTTAATATAGTTTCGGTAAACACGATACTTACTTAATATAGTTTCAGTAAACACGATACTTACTCAATATAGTTTTGGTAAACACGATACTTACTTAATATAATTGGCCTTCTTATCCTCCTTCCAGTCCTTATTCAGTTGATGGACCTTACATGCCACGTAACGCTGTTCTTTCAAATCGAAAGCCTGTTCAATAAAAAATATAGAACGTGAATAATAAATTTAAATAAAAAATAAACAATTAGTTGCTAACATCAATCCAAACATTTGATCATTTAAAACGATGACTAATGCCGAGTTTATACACAATGCCGTGTTTATACACAATGCAGTGTTGGCGACACAATTGTCAAAAGACTGCTTCTTGTGCGCTTCAACAGCTGATGTTGTCAATTACAATTGTCATTTATCTTTGCCTGATGATGTTTTTGAAATCGAAAGAGACAATAGAAGTTTTACATTAGCTGTTAGTAGACTATATCACAAAACCGCCCAACGTATTGGCATCTGCTATATTTCAGGGTAGATTATTGGTATTTGGTCAACTGGTGTTCAACTTACTTTTGAAAATGTTACATTGAATAATACAGAACACAAGGGAATTATTTTAAAAAGAAACTCATAAAAATAGAAATTTCATATTTCTGATACATATGAATATATAGAATTATATAATGTTTAGATAATGTTTCATCAACCAACAAAACGTGTTTCGGTCCCGGTGGCCTAAAAAAGCAGTCATTAGGAAGGTCACACACACGATATTATTATTATTTAGAAGAGAATTCAAGAGAAAATGTTGAAAATAAATAACCAAACAGCTGATTGAAACCCACCTTATGAACTTCACTGAACCCGCCCTTGCCCAGCAACATCAACAGCAGATATCTGTCATGCAGCACCGCGTGGTTATTGAACCTGGACTGGTCCTCGTTGTGTATACGCTTCAACTCTCTTATGTGCAGGTTGCGCTCCCGCTCCAACTTCTCCATTTCCAGCTGCAGGTCGGCGTCCTCCTTCTTTAGGGCACTTTGCCGTAACTGAAAAGTTGAAAAAAGTTTGAGTAAATTAAATAAGTTGAATTAAAAAAGTAACTGAAATGAAAATACAAGATATTTTCAAATCACAGCTTCATAAAAAATCAAGACCAGAGATTACTAATGGTGTAGCAACCAGAACCGATATTTAGGTTTTTAATAAATCAGTAGTTTGACAATATCTTGTTTTCATGACTCTCTATACATCTATTGGGGGTGCTTTCCCAAATACCCATTTGTACGGCTTACAAAGAAAACTATGTGTTCTCATGAAACCGATCACAAATTGATGCACCAAAGTACTGTGGTTCATTTTGGGACTTTACCTTCCATAGTAAACAATTCTATCACTGTCATGGACTGGCTCAGTTTATCAATGACTTATCGTTCTTTCAGCAATCAGTTCATTCAAAAGTAGACAACTTTCAGTTTATAAGCAGAAATTATTGTCTACTATTGTTAATTTATATTTGTCTACTGTTAACAGCTAATATTGAAACTTTCTAACTTAGTCCCCATGGAGGACGGGTCTTTGCTCTGGGACTACTCGCTGCTCACCAGCGACCAAGGGCTTCCAAAAATCATCAACCAAAGGGTTGGTACAACAACAACTTTCTAATTTGGATTTGTTTTGGGTAGGTTACAATTAATTGACATGCCTTTACTTCAGCTACTTTTGAGGATATTTACTTCCATGTATATTTTTTTATGAAACAATACATATGAATAAGTGTTTTGGAATACATAAACTATTCAATTCAAATAAAATCTAATTATAATTCTGTACTTGATTCTCCAGTCTAGAGCTGCCACTCTTGTTCAATATGAATAAAACCCGTAATTTCAGGTAGCTTCCACTCATGACACAGATCTTTCAGTTAGCACCCTGTGCATGATGTACAGGGAAAAGTGAAGAAACACACATTAAGATCTCATTCAATAGAATATTTCACAACATAACCATGAACAGAGTTTACTGTTCAGTCTGAAGATGGCCACACAACAGGTCGAAACTATAGTAACTACTATTAAGTAAGTTTATTTCCATTTCTAAGTGATTTTTATTGAGTTTTAAAGAATATTTCAGTTATCAACACTTCCCTACCTTGAGTATCTCATCGGCCTCATAGTACTCCTGCACCGTCAACCCAGGCAACACGTCCGGCTTCAAAAACGTTGTCGCCTCCGTCCCATTATGCAGCGCTGCCGCTCCCGCCGCTCCACCACTCGCACCTCCCGCCCCTCCTCCAGCTCCCCCACTATTCACAGCACCCCCACTCCACCCGCACCTCCTCCCACACCGCCCCCGCCCCAACCGAATTCGAATTTCCCGCCGCCACCACAGTTCCTCCACCGCTGCCTCCCACACAAGTAGCGCCCGAACAGGGACCTCCGCTGGCGACTACTGTGGCGCCACCACGGTCGCCCTGTCCGGCCACAGCGGTCGCTGATGACGAGTTGCTGGGCGCGCGTTTGCGGCCACTCTCACTGTTTGTTGGACGCTTCTTGGTCAGCAACTTTTTCTGCCGGTCAATTTCCTCACGTTCCGATGTGATTTCTTCTTGCCGCCTGCAAATGAGAACAATTTATTTGCAAAGTCAATCAATTATAAATCGAATACATAAACAGTTATAGTAATTATTCATGAATTTATTTTCCTCCTTAATTTGAAAACTGTATTGAAGGTTACCATTCTATTTCAATTCTCTTTGAACAAAAGTTTCCAATATAGAACTGCCCTATTGTTCAAATTTGAATAAAGTCATATAATGTTGATTTTTCTCATCATCTCTCAGATCTTTCCGCCTCTCATCAACTGGGTATTATTTGAATAATAGGAACTATTTATTGAATGAGTATAGCTGACAACAAAAAGTTAGGCAGTTTTGTCTGTCTCTTCTCTTGTAAGTGATGTAACCTACTAAAAACTGATATTTTATGATGAGAAGCTTAAATTGTCTCTTTAGATTTCAGAAACATCATGTTGGAATGATGGAATAAAGACTCTTTCATAATATAACACTATTTATCGAGAAATAATTTCATATTACAGATAAATCAGTAAGACATTGTCATCTTCAAAACACATCGGTCGCCATCTCAGTTGGAACAACAATCAATAAATTAGATCAATATAAATGTATGATACATATCAATAGTCAATGTTCAATACTCGATATCCAAATTTAACACATCATCTAGGCATAGATGAATGACAACTCTGACATAATCAGCTGTTGGAGCACACACACAGAGCAGACAAAACCATCCAACTCTTTGGCATTAGCTATATAATTGGGTGGTGGTCAAGCTTCCCTCAGCTGGCTCAGAGGTATGAAAGTTTGATTGTAAGTTTTTGATTGTAGGTTGAAAGTTTGATTGTACTCATCTATTTCATGTCAATTAAGAACTTAATCCATTCAAATGCTACAAAATCTCACCTGCTGAGCTCCTGAAACGCATATCCATCAGTCCAATTCTCCTGAAACGTGGCACCCACACGCTGTGTCACAAACTGGCCCAACCGCAGCCGATTCTGCATGCACCTCTGTCTGGCCTCTTTCTTCTCAATGTTCGACTTCTCAATGAGCAGTTTCTTAACCACGTCAATACACTTGTTGATGTCACGCTTGTGCTGTTCAATCACCTTTTGCTGAGTGCTCAGCTGATGCCTTAGTTCATCTGTTGTCTGTGAAAAGAAAATGAGATAATTTGAAACCAATGTAGAGAAATACAAAACATTCATCCAAAATTAATACTAGAAGGAGAAGAAAATGATCGATTATTGAACGAAAATAATAGCCTTCTTTGTCATCCAAGTAATAGTTTGATGAATATTGTAGCAACATTGAAGAATATCAGAGGTATTTGCATGACAGTCCTTATCGATCTAATCAAATTGAGAAATTTAAATTTAACCAATTGTGGTTCTCCAAAACCTTGAACATTACTGTTCACTCCCCAGCCAATTTTCGCTAAAAATCTTTCCTTGTGTAGTATACACACAGCGTTCAAACAAAGTAGTGTTGCTTCAAACAAATTCCACAACGTGAACCCCATTTTCTAGTTTGCTTATCAGATGTTCTCATGAAAAATTAGAACATGAGTTCCTCAACTGGATAATTGATTAATACACGCATTGAGTACTCACATAATTAAAAAATTACAATCTTTCTAGAACAACTTCTCAAAAGAAAAGTTGTTGTTACAAGACATTTGCATTGCTCAAGTATTTCTGCCATATTGTTACCAAGCTGATTATATTAATTCTCAATGATTAAACATTTTGAGAGCATTAAGAATTATACCTCATTCACAATAACTTGAGAAAAAGTTGACCATTCCATACATGGTGGCTACAGCTGCAATGACAAACCATAGCAATGATATGACACAGTACACAGTTCTGATGAAAAAAAAAACAAAAACAACAACGCCTTGCCAATGCTGTGATATCTCTGCTGTGTTAATTGGCTATGATTTGTTGTGGCTGAGGCACCCCATACTTGCATGCACAAACATACAAAAAGTTTGTTTATTTTGTCTCAAGTGATTGTGAATAGTGTACTGGTCATGTCCAAGCTCTGTAACCCTGCAAGGAATGCAATTTGTGAGTGTGTGTGTGCATTTGCATTGATAACTGTGCTCTTTATAATGACTTTGAAATTGTTTTTTAGTATTGGTTTTTCTCTGTTCGTCAGCCATCAGGGGTTATGAGCTTGGAGACAATACTGTCCCCACTTCAGATTGAAGTTAAGGTATCTGCTCAACTACATTTGATAGTTATGTTTTATTGATTTGAAGAAATATACCCCATTGTTCATTTCTTGAAGAAAATTGAACAAATTCACCTCCTCTTCAGATTGAAGTTGATGTATCTGCTCAACTACATTTGGTAGTTATGTTTCATAGATTTGAAGAAATATACCCCATTGTTCATTTCTTGAAAAAAATTGAAGAAATTCACCTCGTCTTCAGATTGAAGTTGATGTATCTGCTCAACTAAATTTGATAGTTATGTTTCATAGATTTGAAGAAATATACCCCATTGTTCATTTCTTGAAAAAAATTGAAGAAATTCACCTCGTCTTCAGATTGAAGTTAAGGTATCTGCTCAACTACATTTGGGGGTTATGTTTCATAGATTTAAAGAAATATACCCCATTGTTCATTTCTTGAATAAATTCATATTTGATACATGAAATTATCAACTTAACTGATGGTTTTTCTTACCCTATTCAGCTCATCAATCCGATTATTCCTCAACTCCAGTCCACTAGTCGCCTGCGTCTCCAACTCAGCCACCCGTTGACACGTCATCTCTGTCTGGCAATGTTTTGCAGCCACCGGCATATGCCTGGGCGCTGGCATTAGGTAGTCAAGGGGCGCTTGGTGGTTTGTGGGCGCACCCACGTTGGGCGCCACTCCAACAGGCATGCCGGCAGGCGCTGAGCCCACCGGGGGTGGAGGCGGATAGGCAGAAGGGTACTGCGGTGGGCCAACACCGGGCGAGGGTGATTTGGCACCTGAGGCAGCACAGAGGAGCAAAATTAATTTGATATTTGCTTAATCAATTTGTATTATTTACTGAAAAGAATATTTCATACATTGACTTATGTTACAGCCCACGTCTGTACATTAGTGTAGGAATTGCTCTACTGTGATTAAAACTTTGTTTCGATGATAACTCACTCTACACACGCTTTCAAATCACTTCATACAAACCTTGTTGCAAAAATTCCATTCAAGAATTCATTATTTATTTTTCTAAAGTATGTTATCAATAATAGAATTTAATTAGATATAAACTATTATGACTAATCATGCTTAACTCATTTCATTATATACACTGCATGGATACTAGAATACACGGTTGGTATAGTCTGTCCAAGCAAAGAAGGCCCTCTGGCAAGATGAGAAAATGGCTCCAGCTCGCTCAATATTAGTTCAATGTTAATCAATTTGATCTTAAATTGTAGGAAACATTCTGCTCTACAATTTGAGACTAAATGTATAATTTTTGAACCAATATCGACCGAGCTGGAGTCATTTTCCCATCATGCTAGAATGTCTTCTTTGCTTGGACAGACTATATCATAAGCCTAATGTTAAGTCGTTTGATAGAATTATGACGTTTCACAAACCCATAAAAAATAGTTGATTACGTTACCATGAAATGGTCAGTAGAAGTTCCAATGCAGACTCACACAAATTTCATCAGCTGAAAATCTGCAATTGAATTTGTGGGTTTGTGAGAACTTGGCTAACTGGTTTTTGGCTAAAACCTGTGTGAGATCCCTACCAAAGGCGTAGTGTCAAATCTTACTTTCGGCTAGCTCTCCTTGAAATCAAACCAACTACCCCTCACCTACTCACAAAATTGAACCTTTAATGAAAAAATATAGAAAAATACAGTATTTGGAACTTGAATTTAACAATGCATGACTGAATAGGGGATTTTTTCCAAAAAAAGGGATTCCCTACCATGTATTCTAGTATCCGTGGTACACTGTACATTTCCTCCTCCCATACATTAGCTGTACGTTCGACAACTATACATTAATTGTACATTGCTTTATTCAGAAAACAGATTAAATCAAATTTTTGATATTGTATTTTATTGGCCAAGCTGGAGTCATTCTCCCATCTTGCCAGAATGTATTCTTTGCTTGGACTTACTATACACATGGTTTGGTTCCATTCTTCACAACACAAATAAATCACAATTTTATCATCTCAAATATGAAAAAAAACAATTTTTTTCAATTTTATGGATTGGTTCCTTTCTGCACAACTGCGTCCAATAGAGAAAATTATCTACTTAAAAAGACAAGTATAATATAGTCTGTTCAAGCAAAGAAGACCCTCTGGCAAGATGGGAGAATGACTCCAGCTCGGACAATATTGATTCAATAACTTTCAACATGAAACCAAATTATAGATTAGAATTATTTCTACAATTTGAAACAAAATGAATAATTTTTGAATCAATATTGATCGAGCTGGAGTCATTCTCCCATCTTGCCAGAGGGTCTTCTTTGCTTGGACAGACTATAGCCATGGTCAAGTTCCATCCCTCACAACATCTATGAGTTTTATCATTCCAGAAATCCAATTTTCTTCATTATTGTGAATTGCTTCCTTTTTGTACAACTCGTCAAATTAAGAACTTCATCCATTAAAAACAATAAAAAATTAATTACTTTTCAAGTAATACAATATACTACTAACCACCAATAGCCCTCAACGGACTACTCCCCGGGTGCTTTACAAAATAGTCGTTTATTTTCTTTGTATCAGCTGCCGCCAACTGTAACCTCTGACCTCCTCCTCCGCCTCCTCCCTGACCACCCACTCCTCCTCCCACCCCTTTTATCAGCCCTCCTCCTCCTCCTCCGTCATCCGTTGCCTTTCTCTTTCGCTTCCTTCCTCCTCCTCCTTCGCTAACACGATGGTGGGGGGGCTGGAGGGGAGGGTGGTGCTTTTCGGGTGTACCGCCGGTGCAGTCTTGCTCTTTGTCGCTAGAACCTAAAAAAAATTTTTTAAAAATTATTTATAATTTTATATATAAAAAATTATGATTATTGCCTGTCTTCAATGGAATGGTACAAACATTTTTCAAAAATGGGAAACAAAGAAACTAGTATATTACACGAGTGTGGAAAGGTCGTTTTTGCAAACTAATGAATATATCAATCTAATTATTAAATAAAAAAAAAAATTGAAAACATACCGGAGTAAACTAGAGGTTTTGATGTGACTTGAAATTTTCTATTTGTTTTTGTATATTTATAGATATTGGAGTGATATTATTAGTGCATTAATTTATTTGGTTCCTCATCTTATTATTCCAAATAATAATAATAATAATAATAATAATAATAATAATAATAATAATAATAATAATAATAATAATAATAATAATAATAATAATAATTTTTCTGCATGTTGGACGACACATCCAGAGGAGTTTATTTATAAATTCAAAACACTACATATTTTCAATATCAACTTTCTACAATACAATTTTATTTTCAAAAATGATACCTCACTATACTATACAATATGTGTTGAGGTTATCGAATTGAAACAAAATTTGGTCAGTACAAAATATATTCTAAAACTATATCCAATCTGAACTATTCCCCTAACCATCACCTGCTAACTTGCGTCTAAGTTCTATTCACTATATTAATTATCCAATTGCTAATTACGATAAAAAACAACTCACACCTAAATCCTATTCACTACTATAAATTCCAGTATTAAATATCCAGTTTTTAATTTTTCTTCTGAATCTACTAAAATTTTCCTCTTCTCTGATGTCTATTGGTATTCTATTGAACAATGTTGGCCCTAAATATCCTATTGATCTCTGCCCAAAATCTGTTAGGTACTTGATTAATAGCCTTATTCTAGTATTATGTCTATGATTTACAGTAAGGTTTATATTTTACCTTCTTCATATAGCTAATAATAAATATATGACAATTGCCTAATAACATTATTAATAATAGATCTATGTTTTGAAAACTTTTACGACGTCGCAAATATCTTTAAAGCTTTCCAGTCTCAGCTGATCGCTTCGGCTCTGTATTCTTGACGTCGCAAAACGAAGTTTACAAAACTAGGGCTCTATAAAAAGTAGACGCACGGTCCGCCATTCTGTGGTCAACTTTTAGCGCCAGGTTTGAATTCATATATAATATTTTTGATGATAGAGACAATAAACAGATGTTTATCAAGTTGAGCAAATGAATTAAGTTATTGTTTTGAAATCATGGAGGTTAATTTGTCATATAAAATGGTTCATATTGCTTAGCATCAAATTGCAAAAAATAATAAACCATAATAATAATAATAATGATAATAAAAAATAATAATAATGTAATAATAATAAAAAAAATCATCATGTTTCAAAAACTTTTGCGACGTCGCAAATACTTCAGCTTTCCAGCCTCAGCTGGCCGCTTCGGCTCTGTATTCTTGACGTCGCAAAAGGACGTTTTCAAAACTCATTAATCATATGTTTGACTGTCGAATTGAATGAATTCAAACCTGGCGCTAAAAGTTGACCACAGAATGGCGGACCGTGCGTCTACCCCCTTTTTATAGAGCCCTATACAAAACTATATAGGGTATTATTTCATACTATTTCATCTAGGCGATTTATGTTTGTTTGTACTGACCAGTGCTCATATTCGAATCCTGACTATGCACCATTTGTACGGTGGACAGGCCGGATTGAGGAGCCATCTGAATCTGAGAACCAGCTGACATCTGCAACACAACAAAACAACAACAAATTATTAGAAAAACCACTAGAAAATAGTCTCAAGTCAACAGAAATAACATTCAATTTATTATTATAAACTCAATTTGAAAATTAAATACTAATATAATAATTAAAATATAATAATTTCCCATCATGAGAAATTGTGGTTATGTCCGCTGTGGAACTTCTTCGGAACTCTCCACAAATAAGCCATACGAAAATAATAATGATAATAATCAAATATTAAAGTATTATAGTACTTTTAGTAGATTACATCACGCACGAGAGGCAGATGATAGTAGCGCTAAACTCATTGATTAGAGTTGTCATTAATCTATGCTAAATGGTGCTTTTCAAATCAAAAGAGACAATAGATGCTTTACATCAACCGTTATAGTCTGTCCAAGCAAAGAAGACCCTCTGGCAAGATGGGAAAATGACTCAAGCTCGGTCAATATTGGTTCAAAAATTATCAATTTGACCTCAAATTGTAGGAAACAATTTCATCTACTATTAAGACCACATTTATAATTCTTGAACAAATATTCACCAAGCTGGAGTCATTTTCTCATCTTGCAAGAGGATCTTCTTTGCTTAGACTTACTATACATTGGTTTATATTTGCAGTTGCAGAAGTCCTTGTCTATTTATATAGCAATAAAAAGGAGATTCTAAATTATCATTATGATAAAAGGTGTTACTAAGGTATGCTAAATCGTGTTTTTGAAATGAAAAGAGACAATAGATGCTTCACATCAGCTGTTAGTAGGTTACATCAAGTACAACAGACAGATGAAACCGTCCAAATTTATGCTGTCTCTTTCACATGTTGTAACCTATTATAGTGTGTCCAAGCAAAGAAGACCCTCTGGCAAGATGGGAAAATGACTCAAGCTTGGTCATTATTTGTTTAAGAATTATAAATATGGTCTTAATGGTAGATCAGAATGTTTCCGACAATTTGAGATCAAATTCATAATTTTTGAACCAATATTGACCGAGCTGGAGTCATTTTCCCCTCTTACCAGAGGGTCTTCTTTGCTTAGACAGACTATAACAGCTAATGTGAAGCATCTATTGTCTCTTTTGATTTAAAAACATTATCAAGGCATAGATGATGACAACTCTGATTGACAACATCAGCTGTTGAAGCGCACAAGGAGCACACAAAACCGCCCAACATTTTTGTTGTAACTTATATCAACTCAAATTATTTATTGTCAGAAAATACAATTTGCAATTTTGCATGATAACAACGTCATTACATTTTTCCAATTATAGCATTATTATTGAATCTTCAGCTCATAGAAACCAGTGTTTCACATTCAATGTCTAGTGATCGACAAATCAAGTCACGAACGCTCTGGACTGTTCTTGGATGGGTGACCATTAGACATCGACGAGGTGGAATCTACCCGCATGGGTCTCCCTACCATTAAAAGTCGTACAAAATTTTTTCGCAGATTCAAAGTTTCATACAGCAAGAATTCCATACCACAAACCACTGGCGGCTTGTACGCACGAAACAGGTGAGTGAAGTGCCAGTATCTTTTACTGTACAGCACTTCACCTGTTTCGTGGTCACAAGTGCCACAAACATGTTCTCCAGGTATTCCATAATACATTCCACTTGATCTGCAGTATTGTAAGTAAACGTGTATGCAGCAAGTACATACCGATACATTAGAGATCCAGTTTACAGAGAATCCAACAGTCAGGGGTCATTGAACTTTCTCTCTCTCACCCTCACTCCCTCTCACACACTCTCTCTGAGAAAAGAATTGCACTTGCAAGTTGTCTAACCACTTTTGGAAGTCCAGTTCAAGAGTATTTATTATTATTGGCAAACTGTAAGTAAATACACAGGCAGTCGATTTTAAATCCCTCATTTGGGAGATTGACTTGTCGTTAGTAAAGCTATAATCCGACCAAGCAAAGAAGAGCCTCTGACAAGATGGGAAAATGACTCCATATTGGTAAATATATGCTCAAGAATTATAAATGTGGTTTCAATAGTAGATCAAATTGTTTCCTACAATTTGAGATGAAATTGATGATTTTTGAAGCAATATTGACCGAGCTGGAGTCATTTTCCCATCATGCCAGAGGCTCTTCTTTGCTTGGCCATACTATAGTCAGTCGTTTCCCGTCTCTGGAGAAATAGTAATCGTAGCATTACACTCTAACCGATCAAATGGATGTTATTCAGAGGTGTTCTGCGCCGTCACTTGGTTACGGAAACTGGCTTATGGTTGACAGGATCAACGGGCCAACCACACGTTACCTCTATCCTGGTTGATGATTCATCACCTCTGCTGTATGGTAGAGTGAATATGAAACTGGCAAACAGCTGGAAGGCCTAGGCTCTTCATGGGCTGTTGAGCTATTGACAAATTCCATTTACATAGATATGCAAATTAAATGTTGTGTTGAGATATTCACATTGAGATGATACCCGAATCTAGTGTTATTTACCTGGACTTACATAGATAGATTTACCTGGATTAGATATTTACCTGGACTTATTATGGCTGACTTCTAAGCCTGACTAAACAACAACTCTAATAGACAACATCAGCTTTTAGAGCACACAAGGAGTAGCCTAGACTAAACCGACAAATAGTTTCGCCATACTCGTATGTAATACACAACTTTCCAAGCTAGATTTGCGTTTGGGAAATTGCTGTTTACAGAGAATCAAAGATCAGCTGTTCTGAATGCGGGAATAATCATTTTGATGATTATTACAGCACTAATAATTATCATCACAATGATAATTACAGCACTGAAAATCTTGCCCAGCTGTTTTTTCCGAATTCCGACGTATGAATTAACGAGTCAAACGAGCCGCTATAACAGTTCACTGAGTGCGTTTGTGTTAGCTCTTGTGTTGAGGTTATGTTAGCTTCAGTTAATGTTTTCAGTTGTTTGAGGTTTCATAAATCCTTCTCAGACTAGTATGACGAAAAAAAATGTACATAATTCGTGTGGGAAGGTTTGTTTACATACTCATAACTATTTTCCAAACTCGCCTAAACGGCTCGTTTGTAAACATACATTATTCGTATGTAAAAACTCCTTTCCCACACTCATTTAGTAATATACTATTGGTATCAGCTCTACTGATATTTGCCAGGGCTCAGGGCTCTTCCGAACCAGGCCGGAAGAGTTTGGGCTTTGAAGAAAGTCGGGGTAAGAGGAGGAGGAGGAGGAGGAGGAGGAGGAGGAGGAGGAGGAGAAGGAGGAGGAGGAGAAGGAGGAAGAGGAGCAAGAGGAGAAGAAGAAGGAGGAGGAGGAGGAGGATGATGGAAAGGGGTAGGAGGAGGAGATAAGTTCAGCATCAACTTGTGTGTACTTATTGATTGAATGAGGAATCGGTGAAGAAGTTAAAGAGGAAGGAGGAGGGGAAGTGGGTAGAAGGAGGGAGAAAATGATGAGGAGGAGAAGGGAAAGGAATAGATAGGATGGATAAGGAGCAGTGGAATAAGAGGAGGAGGAGGAGAACGAGGAGGAACAGGAGAAGAAGAAGAAGATGAAGAAGGAGGAGGAGGTGGGAGAGATGGCGAAGGAGGAGGGGTGGAAGTGTAGATGGGGGAGAAAGAATAGCAAAAGTAAAAGAAGGAGAATGTTTTGAAAAGTATTCAAACTATAAACAAATTGATAGTTTCAACACTACAAACCATTCAAGTGGAATTCGATGGTCACGTCCAAAAATGCGACAAAAGATTGAAAACAGATGACATGCATGTGACCAATAAAGCGATAAGACAAAAAATAGACTAAATCATTAAGTACAGTCTGTCCAAGCAAAGAAGGCATTCTGGCAGGATGGGAAAATTACTCCAGCTCGAATAAATATTGGTTCAAAAATTATCAATTTGTTCTCAAATTGTAGAAAACATTCTGCTCTACAATTTGAGACTAAGTGTATAATTTTTGAACCAATATTAGACGAGCCGGAGTGATTTTCCCATCCTGCCAGAATGTCTTCTCTGCTTGGACAGTCTATTCAGTCTCCATTCCTTGTCACTATTAACACTGTGAAAAGTGTGCTGTGTGAAAAGTTAAACAGGAAATTGAGAAAGAAATCTGCTCAACAAACAATGAGCCTCATTTTGTGATATCGGATAGGAAGTTTGGCAACAACGCAACCGGGGCGAGCATTCCTGTCTGCAACTACTGATTTTGTCTTTTTCTTAATCTACTTCAACCTCTTCTTCTTCAGGCTTGTATTCTTGAGTCATCATCATCATCATCATCAACTTCTTCTTCATCACCTTATCATTTTCTTTCTTTCAGCCAGAATACCAAAAAATGTATTCAAGAATTCAAGCAAAGAAGACATTCTGACAAGATGGGAAAGTGGCTTCAGCTCATTCAATATTGGTTCAAAAATTATAAAGATTAGAATGTTTCCTACGATTTGAGACCAAATTTACAATTATTGAACCAATATAGACCAAACTGGAGTCATTTTCTTATCTTGCCAGAATGCCTTCTTTGCTTGGACATGCTATAGATACGCGTTTTGTAAATCAGAATGAGCTTTCCTGTTAATAGACAAAGATGAGGTTAACTTCAAAAACATCATCTATCCATAGCTAATATATATTTATATATGTATATATCTATGTATATATATTTATATATAGATCATCTATCATATATTTTTTTACAAGTCTACTTGAAAACATCAGCTGTTGAAGCGCAAAAGGAGCAGACGAGAGAGTCCAACTTTTTTATCAGCTTTTTTATTGGTGGTTTTCCAATTCATGTTTTATAATACATATTATGATTGGACCACAAAATTAATGTTCTTCTAACTTAGATTTTGATCTACAACTTAGATTTGGAAAATTACTTTATACAATAAATAAATAAATAAATAAATAATAATTTTATTTCCTTAAAAAACAAACAAAAATGAACAAAAAAGCAAGCAAATGCAATGAGTGCAATTTAAATTTAAATCCAATTAGAAATAATTACATGATAGTTTCCCTCTGTATAAACAAACTCCTCTGGTCAAATCATCTTACATCCAAAGAAATCATAATCATCCCCAAAACCATATTTTTCAAACAAAAACATTAAATTCTGCATAAAATCATCATACCTTCCCTACCATCAATAATTATGTATTATTTCTCTCGTTAGTATGAAAATCAGATTATCAACAAACTCCTTTATATACAGGGTGTTTCAGGAGGAATGTGCAATACTTCTCAGGCTGATTCCTTACACCAAGTAGACAAAAAAGTTCCATGGGACCAAAACCCAAAAACACTGTTACCGAGATAATTGTGCAATTATCAATGGCGGAAAATTGAGATTTTTCAAAAAATATCTATTTTTCTAATTTTTTAGAGGCTTTACTGAGGTTCTAAAATGCAATTCCTATGTAAAATTAGCTGAGGAACTCAATGAAGTCTGAAGTCTGTACCTTCAACGGTTATTGAGATAATTGAAAAATATGCTTAAAAACGCAATTTTTCAACAATAAGGGTTATAACTGGATAAGGAATCATAAATTTGTATTTTTTATTAATGGAAGTTGAAGAGAGTCGGATTCTAAAGAAAAAGTTAAATGGCAGCGATTTTGTAAATCTTACGCAAATCTCAGAAATAGCGATAAAAAATCGCAAAATCGCCACTAAACACAAATTCATCACTTGTGCTATGTTTTGTCAATTTTGCGATTTTTGATCGTCATTTCTGAGCTTTGGGTGAGTAAGATTTATTCAATCGCCGCCATTTAACTTTTCCTCAAGAATCCGACTCTCTTCAACTTCCATTAATAAAAAATACAATTTTGTGTTTCCTTATCCAGTTATAACCCTTATTATTGAAAAATGGTGTTTTTTAGCATATTTTACAAAGTACAATCTTTTATTTATTTATCTCAATAACTCAATCAGTCAATCATCTTCATCATCCCACAAAACCGTGAAAAAATTGAAACCCGAAGACATAACCTACAAACAACAACCTTTCATTGTTTTTATCTGTAGTATGAAATTCAGATCATAAATTAACTCCTCTATATAAATCATCTTTCATCCAATTAAATTAATGAGTCATCATCATCATCCCTCAAAACCATGTTAAAAACAAAACACAAATCCCGCAGAGATAACATACAAACAACAACCTTTCATTGTTTTTATTTACAGCATAATTATTCAGATCATCAATAAACTCCTCTAGATGAATCAGCTTGGCTTTAATCCAAAGAATTCATAATAATCTCCCAAAACCATAATTCGTTATCAAAAACATCGCATCTCGCAAAACCGTACAACATAACCTCTCCCATCAATAACCTTCCAGCACGACGCTCCGTGCCCGACTGACTCCCATCAGCTGTTTGCAGCCTGCTGAATGACGCGTCGCCACTGCTGCCAACCTGACCAGATTAAATTTCCCTACAACATTCCCCCCACTCACGTTCCTATTTCGGGTGCACTGCACTCTGCTGCTCTACTGGCATTACTTCCTCGCTACACACGACCTCTCCAACAAGACCCCTACTTAACACGTAAACTGCAAGTAAACAAGTACCTTCTCAACGTGCGCCAACACTTCACGCACGATGGGACTTTAGAAGAACCCTACTTACAACTTAAACTGAACGTAAACAAGTACCTTCTCAACAAGCGCCAACACTTACGCACAGCTGGCTTTAGAAGACCCTCCTTACAATGTAAATTGAATGGTATCTAGGTGTCTTTTCAGCGTGCCCTCGACACGGTCGACTCGCCTTGAAATTGAACGCGCACTGCTCGCTCATTGATTTTATCACACGGCGGCTGGCTATAGTCTGTCCAAGCAAAGAAGACCTTCTGGCAAGATGTGAGAATGACTCCAGCTCGGCGAATATTGGATCAATAATCATCAAATTGGTCTTAAATTGTAGGAAACAATCTGCATTCAACAATTTAGACAAAGATAGTAATTTTTGATCCAATATTGGCCAAACTGGAGCCATTCTCCCATCTTGCCAGAATGTCTTCTTTGCTTGGACGGACTATTATAGCTGACCAGAAAATCAGCTTGCTCATCTTCTTCAACAGCACAAAAATAGTTCACTGTTTATATTATTTTTCTACTTTTACGACTTGGTCTGTTATCTTCTTTTTACAGCTTCATCATCTACGTTTGGTGATAAGACTGTTTTAGAGACTTGACTGTGCCTGGAACGTCAAACTGTTAGCCAGATTCGTCTGCTCCTTGTGCGCTCCTACAGCTGATGTTGTCATTGGAGCGTCAGTTAGAGTTGTCAACTGGCTATGCCTAGATGATGATGGTTTTGAGATCAGGGCCCTGGCTTATAAAGATTTACAGCTTGTTTTTCTGATGAAAAACAAGCGATTGGGATTGTAGATTCACCAATAAAACTCTCGAATTACAATGTTCCAATTTTTGGAAAGGATCAGCTGTTGAATCAACTATCAGCCAAAACTCACTAGAAGACCCTAACATTCGAATCCAAAATGGCCGCGATGGTTCGAGTGAAATAGGAAATACCATGTATTCTTTATTCTTTCTTTACAATTGCGACTTGGTTTCCAAGTATTTTAAGCAAAGGATGAATGAGTGATGATGAATAATGAAGGTTTAAGATGTAGGTTATATGTCTATGTAAATTGGTTCAGACGAAAAATTCACGATATCGCTGTTCAAACTCAAATCATCGCGGCCATTCTAGATTACAAGGCTAGGGTCTTCTGACTTGGTTTGTTTACGATTTTCTTTGTAGGTTATGATAATATTTTAGCAACAATAATGATTCCTGTTCGAATCTCACTATAAAAATAATGATTGATATTTATTATTAAATATATTCATAAAAATAAATCTATTTCTATATCAAAATCATTAAATTAGGAGCAAAGTTTTGGTTTTAAAGGAATAGCATTGGACTATTCCGATATTCTATTCACTTGAGGTAAATTCGTTTCATGTCATTTTTTTAATCAGCTGAAACTGTAGAATTTACATTTTATTGGAAACGTTTATGAGACAGAAACGCCCATAAAATCAACGAATTATGAGTAATGTGGATTGTAAAATGTTTATAAGCCAGGGCCCAGGATATACAATAGATACAATAGACAATAGATGCTCTACATCAGCTGTTAGTAGGTTACATCACGTACAAGAGACAGACGAAAATCTCCACCTTTCCGGCGTCAGCTAGGCTTTCAACACAAATTTCAGATCGTTTTAAAATTTGAAGCAAATTTCAACGTTACCATGATATATTATGGCTTGTATGATCACGATAACACCACAGCTATCTATAGTCAAGCATAGAAGAAGACATTCTGGCAAGATGGGAAAATGAATCCAGCTCAGTCAATATTGGGTCTAAAATTCTAAATTTGATCTCAAATTGTAGATAAGAACGTTTATTACATTTTGACACCAAATTTACTAGTAGTTCTGTGAACAGTAGACCTCACGAAGTCACCCATGGATGGGGCATTATTCATGAAGGGAATACTTAGTTATGTTGTGTTGGAAATTTCATTGATTGCATACGTCATTGAATAAACTCGACAGCTGATTCATCATGAATAATTCTATAGTGTGAATTTTCCTATGTTCGGAAGTATAAAAGTATATAGTAATATTTTAGCATGGAGGTAATTCCTTTTCCTTTAATATTATCCTTAAAATGCAATATTTCAAGAAACCTTACATATACATTGACGCGCAATTTCAAGAGGAACATTCCTGTCAAATTTCATCAGAATCTATTGCCGCGTTTTGTCATAAATGCGGAACAAACAAACTTAAAGAGAAATGCAAAATCGTCGACTTGAATCTAGACCTCACTTACGTTACGTTCGGTCAATAATTTTTAAACCAATATTAACCGAGCAGAAGTCATTACCCATCTTGCCAGAATGTCTTCTTTACTTGGACAGACTATATACAACAATAATAATCAAGAAATTATCAGTTGTCAACACGAAAATATCAGCTTACTTATGAAAAGGATGTTAGGAGGATATTCTTCTCATCAACTCATGAAGAGAGGAACGCACAATATAGGGAAGGAGATACAAGAGATGAGAGGAAGGGAGAAAGGAGACAGAGAGAGAGAGAGAGAGAGAGAGAGAGAGGAGGAAGAGAGAGTGAGGGAGAGAGAGAGAGGGGGTGAGGGAGAGAAAGAGAAAGCGAGAGAGAGAGAGAGGGCGGGATAGAGAGAGAGAGAGAGGGAGAGAAAAGAGAGAACATTGGACAATAAGAGAAAATAAGAGGGAAAAATGAACAACACAGAGAGAAAACAAAGAGAGAGAGAGAGAGAAAAAGAGAAAGAGATTAATTGACAGAGAGAGGCCACAGTCCGAGAGAGAAATCAATACTGTAATTGAGAAAGAGAAGCATACCCCCTTTACTATCACCCTGAAAACCTCAAACACATACACGCAAATACTCACTACACGAATCATTTCATCAATATCATCATCATCATCATCATCATTAACGTTCACACCATCAAAACTACCATCGCCATCTCCATAATCATCATAAACACCAACATCGTCATCATCATCATCAACGTTAACACCATCACAACTACCATCGCCATCTCCATAATCATCATAAACACCAACATCGTCATCATCATCAACGTTAACACCATCACAACTACCATCGTCATCATCATCATCATCATCATCATTAGCACAGTCAACAGAATAATAAAAACAAACAAAATAATACTCTCTTGTAAGGTCCAGAGCCAGATATAGTCTGCCCAAGCATAGCAGACATTCTGGCAAGTTAGGAAAATGACTCCAGCTCAATCAATATTGGTTCAAAACCCTCAAATTTGAACTGAAATTGTAAATCAGAAAGTTTCCTACAGTTTGCGACCAAATTGTTGAACCAATATTGAAGGGGCTGGTGTCATTCGCCCATCTTGCCAGAACGCCGTCTTTGCTTGGACAGAGACTATAGCTACTTTTTGTAGGGATTGTACTGTACAGAGCGGTGGTGGTCGGTGTTAGTACAGTTGCCGTCAAAAGTGTACACACTCACACATTATTTCGATTCACTTTCGTCACCAAATCACACACCGGGCTCACTCGCCACAGATTACAAGTGTGGAGAGATCACAGTGCGAAAACAATACCGATTGAAGGGCAACCATTAAAGGGAGGAAACACCAACTACAAGTATAGTCTGGCCAAGCAAAGAAGAGCCTCTGGCAAGATGAGAAAATGACTCTAGCTCGGTCAATATTTATTCAAAAATTATTTATTTGGTCTCAAATTGTAGAGAACATTCTGTTCTACAATTATCAAACCGAATCACTCAATAATGTTCGAGCATATTGAATTTTGAGCAAAGAAGAGCCTCTGGCAAGATGAGAAAATGACTCTAGCTCGGTCAATATTTATTCAAAAATTATTTATTTGGTCTCAAATTGTAGATCAAAATCTTTCCTAAAATTGAGACCAAATCGATAATTTTTGAACCAATATTGACCGAGCTGGAGTCATTTTCTTATCCTGCCAGAGGCTCTTCTTTGCTTGGCCAGAGTATAGATGGCTCCTATCAACCTGTAATTGTACGGTTCGAATTTATGTATAAAAGATACACAACATGAACATAATTATACCGACAACATGATAAAGTCTGTCCAAGCAAAGAAGACCTTCTGGCAAGATGGGAGAATGACTCCAGCTTGGTCAATATTTGTTCAGGGATTACAAATGTGGTCTTGATCGTACATCAAATTGTTTCCTGCAATTTAAGATCAAATTGATAATTTTTCAACCAAAATTGACATAGCATGAGTCATTTTCCCATCTTGTCAGAGGGTCTTGTTTGATTGGACAGACTACACCCAACATGATCAATAGAATTTATATAATTCATAATTCATGTAAAGCTGTCGCTAGGCAGACATTGAGAGACATTTCAAGACTTTGAGCAGTTTCCTAGGTATTCCAACCTTCTATACTCTGTCCTAGCAAAGAAGACATTCTGGCAAGACGGAAAACGACTCCAGCTCAGTCAATATTGGTTAAAACATTATCAATTTGGTCTCAAATTGTAGAAAACATTCTGATCTATAATTTGAGACCGAATTTATAATTTTTTAATCAATATTGACCGAGCTGAAGTCATTCTCACATCTTACCAGAATGTCATCTTCATTTGGACAGACTATATAACTGCATTTCACGTTTTTACTATTCATATAATACGACAAAAGAGAAAAATCTCTTCTTTATATCATTCAAGCTATAGATATTATAGAATAGATTATAATTGATATTATAATACCTATACCTAATAATATAATATCTATATTATGTCTAACACATTATAAGCGTATGGCTTAAATTGGTGGAGAGACCAAAAGGTGTTCCACCTCGCCGATAGGAAACATGGTCAAGGTTCTTGTTTATAACTTATTTGAAATGTTCTCTCCTATTTGGAAAGTCTGATGCCCGGGTTTTCAAGCACACTCAAATAAATAAATAAATGTTTATTTCTCAAAAAAACTAAAACTACTACATCAATTACAGAATATTAGAAACTCTACAATTACAGTATATACAATAGTTAGCTACAGAAATATCTTATAATGTGTCTTTACGTGTTTTAGTGTTTTCTGTGTGGAAATTGACCTACTTCACTATGGCCTACCATGTTCTAGAGTAGGTTAAGAACACAGGTTAAGAAATAGATATGTAATAGATTATTATAATAGATATTATTAAATTGCAGGATTATATCTGTGAAGCTGTAGCCTACTCAATCACCACAATAATCACCAACGTAATTGGTCGTAATCACCAACGTAATCACCAACGTAATTCGGTCAATCACCACAATAATCACCAACGTAATTGGTCGTAATCACCAACGTAATCACCAACGTAATTCGGTCAATCACCACACGTAATTAATTATCTACAATAGAAGAATGTTAAAGAACCGAAAAATAAACACAACGTATCAAACGAACATCCTACAAATAGGATACAGAACTCTAAATTTGTATCAAAAGAGGTTCCTATTCATATCAGAACAAAGTACTGTAATTTGTAACCAGATTAGATCTACTATTAGCGTTTTAAACAACGTTTGTGGAACAGATTGACTGACGAAACAAAATAACTGTGAAAGGGAAGGAGTGGAGGAGGAGGAGGAGGAAAGGAAAAGAGGCGGAGGAGGAGGAGAAGAAGAAGAAGGAGGAGTAGGAGATGAAGAAGAAGGAGGAGAAGAAGATGACGACGACGACAAAATAACAGTGAACTAAAAATAGGACGCCTATCATAGCATGCAAGGCGCTAAGAATGTGTACGGATTTGAACACGGTTGAGAGGAGGGAAGGAGGAGAAGGAAGAGGAGGAGAAGGAGGAGGTGAGGGAGGAGGAGAAGGAGGAGGAGGAGGAGTAGGAGGAGGAGGAGGAGGAGGAGGAGGAGGAGGAGGAGGAGAAGAAGAAGGAGGAGGAGGAGGTGAAGGAAGAGGAGGAGGAGGAGGAAGAGAAGGATGAGGAGGAGGAGGAGGAGGAGGAGAAGAAGGAGGAGGAGGAGGAGGAGGAGGAGTGAAGAAGAAGGAAGTAGTAAAGGAGAAAAAAGATGTTAGAGCGTAAGAAAGAGAGAATAGGAAAGAAAATCAAGAAGAGTAAGAAGGAAAGTGCCATACGACAAATAAGAAGCGAAAAGGAAAGGGGAAGGTGAAGGAAAAGGGAGAAGAAGAACCAGAGGATGAAAAAGAAGGAGGAGAAGAAGAAGAAGACGACGCAGAACTAAAGCCGACAAGGTGATAGCGACAACACAACACAGACACGCGACTTGCGATTAGATCATTTTTTTAGGTTGGCAGCATTGTCGATCGGTGGTGGCCATATTCGAATAATTTAATGACCTTTTTCCGTCTTTGAATTTTAAAGCTCAAAGTTTCCTCAAGCATTAGCATCACACTCTGCTGTATAAATAAATCTGCCTGTCCATGATTCAATTCCCTACCGAGGAGAAGATAACGCTGTACTAAATATAGAACATAATGATTCTATAAATAGAATAAATACCTAGAACCTAGATTATGATAGATGAATCACATAAAACAAACGAATTGGAAGGTCTTATATCACATTCATATTTCCATTAGAAACGTCTTCAATTGTATTTATTGAATCATTTATTTAGTCAGTTTACATCAAAGGCCCGTTTTGAACACCAGGATTTTTGGACAATTGGTTTTTCATTTACATTATAAATTCCATTAGATTCAACAGACCTTTGCAAACACATGATGTGTCTTTGTGCAAAGCATCATTCAATCTAGTAAAATTTATAAAGTACATCAAAGAAATTGAAGATCGACAAATTTCAAAATCCTTTATGATCATTAATGAACTTCAATGGGAGGAAATTGGGTAGTAAAAGCATATAATTTTACAAATTATTTAGATCTATTCAAGGCATTTGATCCACTAGTCCTACAATTCTATTCAACAAACCAAATACTTTTAAAAAACACTCGAGAACCCATCTCAACCTAATCCATCGCTTCAAACATTTCCATTCATAATCAGCTGATTTGGCAACGTTGCATCAACACATGTTCAACATCGAAATGGAGTTCCACAAGGTTGCACTCCAGGACCTGTTTAGTTTTGCATATAACTTAAAACCGATAAAACTAATAGAACCTTACAGGGCAAAACACGAGTGAAGGGAGAACTTTTTCCAACCCTCTATTGAACCGGGTGTAGTACTACAGGGTACTACATTCAACCCCTCGAAATTCTTCGCCTAAAGATTTTTCGATGGTAGGTGTAGAGCGGATGTACGATAATTTTGAGGGGTTACTACTCACCATCAATTTCAATAGCACCCAATGTTCTAGGGAATGAATCATTTTACAGACCTTCTCTTCTTGGGGAAGTCTATCCTACCTCCCTTCCAAAAGTATAATTACCAAAACCCTGCTTCATTATTATATTGTTATTGATTTCCAGCAAAATCGCTTGATAAAACAACTACTTTGAAACTCCTCACGCGCTTCAACAGCTTCAACAAGAGTTGTCTTTTAACTTTGCCTAGAAGCGACAAAAGATGCTTTACATCAGCTGTTAGTAGGTAACATCATAATATACAAAAGGCTCACGAAACCGCCCAACCTTTTCACGTCAGCTATAGTCTGTCCAAGCAAAGAAGAGCCTTTGACAACTTAATAAAATGACTCCAGTTCTGTCCATATTGGTTCAAAAATTATTGATTTAGTCTCAAATTGTAGATCAGAATAATTTCTACAATTGAGAGCAGATCAATAATATTTTTAAACCAATGTTGATCGAGCTGGAGTCATTTTCCCTAATTGCCAGAGGGTCTTCTTTGCTTTGACATCGAATTTCAATACAGTAGAACGTCGATAATCTGGATTCGTCTACAGCAACAAATGAAAGTTATTGTACCGTCTGCCCTTGCACTAAGTTCTTTACTAGAGAGTTAAAATCCCAATTCTTTTCGAATTTATATCAGAAATAATAAAGCACAACCAAAAACTCAAATAATTCACAAGACAGTTCAGCTCATTGAGAGCAAAAGAGGGAAAATAAGATGAAGAAGAAGAAAGAGAAAAAAGAAGAAAACGACGACGAACAGAAGAAGAACTCGGAGAAAAAGAATAACAATAAGATCGAGAAGCAGAAGATGTAGTAGTAGTAGTATTAGAAGAAGAAGAAGAAGAAGAAGAAGAAGAAGAAGAAGAAGAAGAAGAAGAAGAAGAAACGTGAGTAGCAATGTGACGAACACCGAGAGGAACGGCAACATTGCAATCGTCATCATCCACATCATCATCTGCTCAAAAATCAAGTCTGCCATGCCTATAGTCTGTCCAAGCAAAGAAGACCCTCTGGCAAGAAGATGAGAAAATGACTGAAGCTCGGTCAATATTGGTTCGAAAATCATCAATTTGATCTCAAATTGTAGGAAACAATTTGATCTACTATCAAGTCCACATTTATAATTCTTGAACAAATATTGACCAAGCTGAAGTCATTTTCCCATCTTGCCAGAGTGTCTTCTTTGCTTGGACAAACTAAATCACTATGGAAAAATCTTCACCTCTACTATCTACAAGCACTAAATAGTCTGCGCGAGCAAAGAATAAATTCTAACAAGATGGGGAAAATGACTCCGGTTTGGTCAATATCGCTTCAAAGACTACACTTGAAGGTTCCTTACTATTGAAAATAACCAATATTCAGGTCGGTAAGTGGTTTATCTGCTAGAAATTGATCTAAAAGACATTATTAACAGGGAAAATTCCAACACAAGCCCGTATAAATTTTTTTGGAGACCATTTTCCCCCAAAATAGGGGTTTTTTAGATACAAGGATATCTTTTTACTGCCCTAGTTCAAAAACTATACAAGAAAGAAAGGTATACTTGGTCTCAAATTGTAGAGAACAAAATTATCCTTGGAGGGATTTTGATTCACACTATCCAAATGAAAACGTCAGAAGATCTAAGCAAGCAAAAACTAAAAATACTCAAAATCTCATTTTTCTTGAAAATCAGCCTCTTCTTTGAAAAATCATAACTCGGTTCCCAATAAGGATAGAGAGAGACATGAATCTGATACCATTCTCTTGGAAATTTAATTTAATAAAAAAAGGTAGAAATGTTTTTTTCGTCACGACGCTTCGTTTTGACGGATATCGTGATATACTAGAAATGGAACCGAAATTTGGCCACCATCTTGAATTACAAAACATGCTCAACTTTTACAGCTTGGCATCACTCCGTTTCGGAATGTACACATCAAAATCCATCATAACCAATCAAAAATTCAACGACATACATCTAAAAAGGTCAACCCCATCGGCACCCTGACTATCTTGCCAGAATGTCTTCTTTGCTCGACCAGTCTATAGTTATAGTTCGACCAAGAACAGAAGAGCCTTCGGCAACATGGCTGCCATTCAGTGCTGCCCGTAGTTGAAATGAAAATATTGTTCCAACATAACCAAATTTAGAAAGAAATAGTACAGGCTCAGATGATTTTTTCTGTCCTAGTTCATAATTATGTTATGATTTGTGCTATCATATAATAATAATAATAATAAATAAATAAATATGTCAATAATTGAACAAACAATTGAAAAAAAATCATCAATATGATTATGATTAGTGTAAAAACGGTAGGTAGGTTAGCTGAAATGATTTCACCCTGAAAATATCAGTTCTACGCATGCGTAGTTACACTCTCACTTCCCTCCGCCATCTTGCAAAAGGCTTTTCTGTTCTTGGCACAACTATACCGCAGCAAATCGACGAAAAATAAAGCGAACATCTACGACAACTATTTACCATAGCTGGCTACTATTAATAGGTCTATGAACTCTAGAGGTTGCAACGGCTAGGCTTGAGAAAAACAGCCAGCAAGATTATTCAGAGTGGGAGAGATTGCACAAGAGAAAATGTAGATGAAGAGGAAGAATAAGAAGTAGAAGAAGAAGAAGAAGAAGAAGAAGAAGAAGAAGAAGAAGAAGAAGAAGAAAAAGAAGAAGACTAAGGTCAAGTGTAAGATAAGACCTGCGAGTCCTAACTTCGCCTGTTATAAAAGATAAAAATAAATAAATAAAAAGAAGAAAAAGAAAATAAGAGGAGAAAGAAAAAAAAGAAGAAGTAGTAATAGGAGATGAAGAATTATTATAAGAAGAAGAAGAAGAGGAAAGAGAAGAAGAAGAAGAAGAAGAAGAAGAAGAAGAAGAAGAAGAAGAAGAAGAAGAAGAAGAAGAAGAAGAAGAAGAAGAAAAAGAAGATGAAGAAGAAGAAAAAAAAGAAGATGAAGAAGAAGAAGAAGTAGTAGTAGTAGTAGTAGTACATGAAGAATTATTTGGAGAAGAAGAAGAAAAAGTAGTAGTAGTAGTAGTAGAAGGAGGAGATGAAGAATTATTTTGAGAAAAAGACGAAGAAGAAGAAGAAAATGAAGAAGAAGTAATAGTAGTAGTAGTAGTAGGAGATGAAGACGAAGAAGAAGAAGAAGAAGAAGAAGAAGAAGAAGAAGAAGAAGAAGAAGAAGAAGAAGAAGAAGAGGAAGTAGTAGTAGTAGTAGTAGGAGACGAAGACGAAGAAGAAGAAGAAGAAGAGGAAGAAGTAGTAGTAGTAGTAGTAGGAGACGAAGACGAAGAAGAAGAAGAAGAAGAAAAAAAATAGAAGAAGAAATAAAAATAGAAGAACAAGAAGAAGCAAAATAACAAAAAGCAGTAAAATAAATAAACAATGCTGCAGAGAATGTCCACTATTATACTTGATCCACATCAAGAGGGAAATACCATCTCTAAACGCGTTGCAAAAAGGGAAATTCAACATTTCCCCATTCAATTGTTATTTCGGCCGGCACAATGTGGCAACACTGCACCAGCTGTTTTTATCAAAGAGCCGTGCGTCGTCTGCTCTCAACACAATACACGCCTTTTCAACGAGATGTGAAAATCCATTCACTTATCAAGGGAGATGTGAAATTGTCAACTTCTAGCAGCCTGCTAAATATTTTGGAATAACTTGCTTATTGTAACCTACCAACAGCTTATATAGTACTAAATAGTACTTATAGTACGCTACTAAATACAAATTCATCACTTTTGTCAATTTCGCGATTTTTGATCGCCATTTCTGAGATTTAGGTAAGATTTTCACAATCGCCGCCATTTAACTTTTTCTTCAGAATCCAGCTCTCTTCAACGTCCATTATTAAAAAATACAATTTTATGGGTCCTTATCCAGTTATAACCCTTATTGTTTAAAAATGGCGTTTTGTAGCATATTTTTCCAATTATCTCAATAACCGTTCAAGTTACAGACTTGGAATTGGTTTCATTGAATTCCTCAGCTAATTTTACATAGGATTTAATTATTTTAGAGCCTCTAAAAAATTAGAAAAATTAATATATTTTGAAAAATCTCAATTTTCCGCCATTGTTATCTCGGTAACAAAGCGTTTTTGGGGGTTCGTCTCATGGAACTTTTTTGTCTACTTGGTGTAAGGAATCAGCCTGAGAAGTATTGCACATTCCTCCTGAAACACCCTGTATCATCCATCGTCTCTTTTAGTACATATAACTAGTAGTTCTGTGAACGGTAGACCTCACGAAGTCATAAAAGCACAATCTGTATTCACGGTACGTTCAGATTGTGCGTGGATTCCGAAAGTCAGCAATGCAGTGGCCACAGTCACGCTCCATGTCGGCATCAGGGTGGCCTGAATTTTTTGTCACAGAGATAATGACGGAATATTGACTATTCTCAAATGCTTCATTCAGGTTTTAAATTTGCTCCGAATCTAGAACAGACGCTTGTTCAAGACAGGCTGAAAGTATCATTACACCAAGAACATTACTAACCAACTAGTCAGAGTGGCTATTTTTAGAAAATCGATTTCTTCCTCTTCAAGACAGGGCGACTACAGAAATAATCATATCATTCCAACCAACATATTCAATATGGCTGACAGAGACTACTAAATAGATTGTTAGTCTGTTTTGCACGTTTTTATAAGTTAGTAACTACTACCGATACTAGAAGGGTAAGAATATGTCAAAAAGGTGAGGCAACCAAGTTAGGCTTGAGGTTTATACTATACTATAATTATTATAATATGATATGATATAATAGATGTAGAACTATGTAGCACCCGCAGCCGAACCTTGAGCATCACCTTATTTGACATGTTCTTACTCCGAGAAGTTCTGTGCAAAAGCCTTCTATTGTAATGTTCTGTTTTTTATTCCTTCTATTGTAATATTCTCATCAAGTAAATAAATGAATACCATACAGGGTTTCCAGGAGGAATGTGCAATACTTCTCGGGCTGATTCCTTACACCAAGTAGATAAAAAATTTACATTGCACATTACCGTATCTCCAAAAAAGCTCTATAACCGAGAAAAAATGACATAAAACAAATTTTCAAATTTTCAAGAGGCTTCGAAAAAATATTTTCCATCAGTGAAATTGGCAAGAAATATAGAAGAAATCGCGATCAAAAGTAGACACAATAGGCAAAAATCGTGAAAAATCAGCTTTTAAATCGCAAATTCCAGATTTTTTATCGTGACGTCTGAGATTAGGTCAAGTTGTACATAATCACGTTCCCCCAACGTTTTATCCAGAGTTCGATCCTCTAAAGTTTCCATTAATCAAAAACACTTTTACTTCAGAATACAGTCCTCTACAACTTCCATTCATAAAAAAAAACTAGCCGGCAGGATCGCTTCGCACGCCTTCTCCGCCTAGCCAGGGGGCTCCGCCCCCTGGACCCCCGCCAGTATCGGCAGTGTTAAGTGAGTCAAACAGGCTCGCTTCGATAGCCTGCAGAACCTCGGCCAGTGTCAGCTGAGACAAACAGGCTCGCTTCGCTCGCCTGCAAATTCCGTTCAGAAGGGGTTCGAAATTTATTGAACACAGCATTTATTGACCTAATCTAGACCTATTTACCAAATTTCAACATTTTCTGCCAAATTGTTCTCGGAAAATCTAAGAAAAATTACGAAAAATAGTAGAACGCTAATATTGAGCTTAACCTTGGGAACTATATCGGACATAGTTTGAAACTTGATTCAATATCTTCTTAATTACTCCATCTATAATCTCGCTGAACCATTGAATTTACACTAAGGATTGGTCGTATCAAGGCGGAAGATATGCAGCCCGCAATACATCTACAATTTCGAAAACCTGATAACTGGCGTAATCTTGAACGGATTGCAAAAATATTTTAACACAACATTTCTAGACCTTATCTGAACCTGCCCACCAAATACCAACATTTTCTACCGATTGGTTCTCGAAAAAATTGAGAAAACGCCGAAAAACTATAGAAAAACTCAAATATTTAGCGTATACCTGAAAAGTTTTTATAATCCGTTCTTAGCGCGCGTCTAAACGTCCAACTGAACATGCCTGCCAAATTTGAACGCATTCGGTTCAGTGGATTTTTAGTTCTGGTGATGAATGAATGAATGAATCAGTCAGTCAGTCAGTGCCATTTCGCTTATATAGATATAGATAGGTAGATATGATTTCATAGCCAGTTGTAATGAAAGTTTTCTCTCCAATTGGTGCAAGTAATCAGCTTATTGAGAATTAGTGAACATTCCTGTTTTAATGAACAAAGCATGTCTATTTTTCGAATTCAACAAAAACAACTCATCAACTTAGGCTACAAAATGATAAGAACAAAAAAAACAATATGGCCGAACTCCCAATCCATATTAGCAAAAACAAGGAGAATTCCACTAAACCTTTCAACTATTGTCGAACAAAGAAGACATTCTGGCAAGATGGGAAAATGATTCCTTCTAGGACAATATTGGTTCAAAAATTTTGTATTCGATCTCAAGTTGTAGAAAAAATTATGCTCTACAATTGAAGACAAAATTAGTAATTTTTGAACCAACATTGACCGAGCTTGAGCCATTTTCTCATCTTGCCAGAATGTCTTCTTTGCTCGACCAGACTAACTCAATCCATGACTCAAATCAAGTAATGTGGGGGGAGACAGACTGAGAGGGGCTATTCAACTATAGATATACTACGTATGGAAAAGGGTGGAGTTGGGGGACTAGAACTATAGATAGATATAGATTCATGTGTAGGAGGGAGTAAGTATATCAAGCTGTAAGAAAAAAAGAACCATTGAGAGAGTCATGTGTACCAACCTAATAAAAGGTACTTATATCAACCTTCTTTTGTAGTGAATTACTAAATTCTTCGTTTGGTCCCCTATTACTTACGTGCCACGAATAGTACACTGGGCTTCGACGTTTTCTTCTTCTTCTACTTCTTCTTTCCCTTTTAATCTTCTTCTTAGTTCCACCTCTTTTCCTCTTTAAATAATCTTTTTCAATATCAAGTCAATATTTCTAGTGTTATAATCATTTTCTAGAATGACTAGATGATATTCAGAAGGTTTCTGGCCAACTACAACTGATATTTTGGCGTAAAAGCAGACTGGCCACTACTAGAGCAAGAAACCAAAAAGAATCTAGTAGTAGCCACCCAATAGAAATTGTTGTAGAAGTTGTAGATATTGTTGTAAAAGTTGATGTAATTTGACTTTATATTCTTCTAAGACTCTTTCATATAATTATGTCACAGGGGAAAAATAACTTTACAATATCTATTTTCTGGTTTAACCTCACTTTTCTAGTGACAATGCATTACCATTTCAAATTCATTCTAATAAACATTATCATCATTTCTAGTGTTAAAATCATGCTCTGGAATATAAAATTAGCTTTCTTAAATGATTGCAAGAAGCAGCTTGAGAAATTGAATTGTTGATGAGTATAAATATCATGTGGCCACTATAGAATCATTGCCTGGCCTCTACTGAATCATAGTGGCCACTTTAGAATCAAAATTGAGGTTCAAAAAAAGTTTAATAACTAAGTTGCAAATTTATATATTAGCCATTTCAAAGAACAAGTCAACCAAGATGGATCTGGGCTACATGTTTTTCAAGTTTTGGATGAGATACCCACAATTCCGAATAAATTTTCGATCGCTTTTTCTGAGATTTGGGTAAGATTTACACAATCGCCGCCATTCAACTTTTTCTTCAGAATCCGACTCTCTTCAACTTCCATTAATAAGAAATACAAATTTATGATTCCTTATCCAGTTATAACCCTTAATGTTAAAAAATGGCGTTTTCTAGCATATTTTTTTCCAACTCTCTCAATAACCGTCAAACTTACAAAAATGGAACTGGTTCCATTGAATTGCTCAGCTAATTTTACATAGGAGTTGCTCATTTTAGAACCTCACTAAAGCCACTAAAAAATTAGAAAAATTAATATATTTTGAAAAATCTCAATTTTGCGCCATTGTTATCTAGATAACAAAGCGTTTTTGGGGGTTGGTCCCATGGATCTTTTTTGTCTACTTGGTGTGAGGGATCAGCCTGAGAAGTATTGCACATTCCTCCTGAAACACCCTGTATAACATAGATATTAGTGGGTCTGGTCGTGCAAAGAAGACAATGTGTCAAGATAAAGAAAATTACTCCAACGAGTCAAGTGCGGTGAAAGCAATATTGGTGAAGTTATAAAAGAGGTCTTAAATTGTAAAACAGATTTTCACCTACCATTTTTAGACCAAATTCATAACTCTTGAACCAATAATGACTGAGCTGGAGTCATTTTCCCATCTTGCCAGAATGTCTTCTCTGCTTGTACCGACTATACAATATTTGCATAATTTTCAATTACAACATTCCCAAGGTCACTCACAACAACCACAGCAGAATTCAACCAGGCCATAGCTTTCTTTATCAAAGCTATTTTTCTTGATAACTCACTGTTTCTTATCAACAGTTATTTTTACAATTCATTCTTTCTCTACTCAAGTTTGCTCAAGCTAACAAGACACGCCATTTAAACACATTTTACTTGTAACGACGGTTCTTCCCAGCTTACACAAACTATATCCATATCACGTGTTGCTCTACGTATAGTACGTGTTATTTATATAGGAAAAGTATGTATACAAAAAAAAAATCGTGATTATAATAAATAATGAAATCAACATGAAACATGTAGCTCAACGTGGCTTTCTCAAATAAAAGTAAAATGGAAAAGTAAATATTAAATTTTCATTTATAATCAGCTAGGTAGGCAACTGGGTATAGTGTGTCCAAGCAAAGAGGAGCCTCTGGCAAGATGGGAAAATGACTCAAGCTCGGTCACTATTGGTTCAAAAATAATTGATTTGGTCTCAAATTGTAGATCAGAATGTTTCCTACAATATTGAGGCGAGATCAATAATTTTTGAACCAATATTGAACGAGCTGGAGTCATTTTCTCATCTTGCCAGAGGGTCTGCTTGGAGAGACTTCAATGGCTGATGTACAGAGTCTATTGTCACTTCTGATTCCAAAAACATAATCTAGGCCCTGGCTTTTAAACATTTACAGTTTGTTTTTCTGAAGAAAAACAAGTGATCGGGATTGTAGATTCACCAATAACACGTTCGATATACAATGTTCCAAATTTTAGAAAAAACAGCTGTTGCCCTAATATTGCAGTACATCAATGGCCGACTTCAAGATTTCATATTTGTAGGTTATGATATTATTTCAGCGACAAAAATTATTTCTATTCAAATTTCACAATAAAAATAATAATCGATACTTACATTCATAATAATATATCAATTTATTCATCAAATCATCGCATTGGAAGCAAAGTTTTGTGTTTTTCATGTCATAGCAACTAGCCAGCTGAGGTTGTAAAATTTCCAAATTATGGGAAACGTTCATGAGACAGAAACACCAATAACATTCACGAATTATGAGTAATGTGAATTGTACAATGTTTATAAGCCAGGGCCCTAGTCATAAGAAGGAACATACGAACTTTTTGGTATCAGCTCATTTATTAAAACTGTTTCAACGTTTTGATTGCCTTTTAATTTGATACAATCTATAAGATACATGATGCCAATATGATACATAATATTGAAACAAGCAACTCATGTATAGCCAACGCCAGATGAATTTGAATCTGAATTATCTCTCACATTCTCAAACTCTCACAGTCTTACTCTCTTTCTCACACTCTATCCTTCACTTTCATACTATCTTTTTCTCTCTTCAGATTCCTCATCCTCTCTCTCAAACACTCTCACTCTCTCTCGCCAGTTCTCTGGAATACTCTTGCTTTCTCACACCCTCCCACTCACTGACTATTCAATTTCCTCCCTCTCTCACGATTACTCTTCCTTTCTTTGGTTCTCTCTCTCACTCTAACACACACACACTCAATCACTCTCTCTCACTCTCAAATAACCTTGAAAGGTACACCAAGGGCAAGCATACCCCATCAAAAAAGATCCTATTCAAGAATACTTTTGGGACAGCTGCACTATAGACTCAATAGTATGTCCAAGCAAAGAAGACATTCAGGCAAGATGGAAAAGTGACTCCAGCTCGCTCAATATTAGTCCAAAAATTATACATTTAATCTCAAATTGTAGATCAGAATGTATCCTACAATCTGAGACCAAATTAATAATTTTTGAACCAATATCGACCGAGCTGGAGTCACTTTCCCATCTTGCCAGAAGGTCTACGTTGCTTCGACAAACTATACTATAAGCTGACAACAAAACGAATAATGTAATATGAGCGAAAGAACAAAGTAGAAGAATGAGCCGGAAAAGAAGAAGAAGAAGAACGAGCACAAGAAGAAGAAGAACGAGCACAAGAAGAAGAACGAGCACAAGAAGAAGAAGAAGAAGAAGAAGAAGAAGAAGAAGAAGGAGGAGAATGAGAAGAAGAAGAAGAAGAAGAAGGAGGAGGAGAAGGAGAGGAAGAAGAAGTAGGAGCAGAAGTAGAAGTAGAAGAAGAAAAAGTAAGAAGAAGAAGAAAGGGAGAGGAAGAAGAAAAAAGAAAAAGAAAAAGAAGAAGAAGAAAAGGTAGGAGGAGAGGGAATAGAAGACCAAAAAGAAGAAGGATATAGCATATTATATCGTATCATGATTCATGATCGTACTAAATACCAGCACTATATCACGGTACTGTATTAGTATAAATTACGATATCTGTTTGGAAAATGTGTATTTCATTATTTCATCAACAGCCAAAATGTGTATCAAAGTCAGCTCTGTCAAGATAGTCTGATAGCTTACTCTATCAAGCTTTCTATTGGAAAAATAAACTAAAAAAACATTGCAATGAACTTGAGTTATGTAGTTTTTCACTTAAAAAACTACCTCAAATTTAAAGCTTTTTATAACTTATGATTTGTTGTACGATGTTCAAGTTATTTCAACAATCATTCCTAAAAAAAAATGAATAATAATAATAATACCACCAATGGTGGTGACATGAATGTATTGAAGAAAAATTTCATTCATGAATCCACACTTACATCCAAATATTAATTTTAAATTTAAATTAAAAATTCAATCACCTTTTCCCTCAAACTCTCTTTTGTCTTAGTGTTGCATCGTTTTACGGTGGGGAGGACCAAGAGTCCTAACTCCGCCGCCCTCAATTCAATCAACCTTACCATCCAAAAATTTTCAGGTCATATTCCATCAAACACAACTTAACAACAAAACTTTTTCATTGAAAAACTTTACTTCAAATACTCTTAAAACCAAATCATCCTAACTAAATCATAGTCCCATTTTGTTTCCCCAGAAACGTTTTCATTATTAAAATTTTTTGAGGTTATGTTCATTGAGGTTATGTTCATTTTTTGAGGTATTATGAAACATTTAATTCAACTTCTCCAAGCAAATCCAAGCTAACTGGACTATCTCTCTGATAGTCCAAACATTATCTAGAAAATAACAACTAAAGTTACCTAAACAATTAATAATTTCCCAGGTTATTATAACATTGACAAACAAACAGGTTATTATAATAATTATCATCCAGATACAACAAATCAAAGAAGACTATATATTGATCAAATTTCTCTAAAACAGTAGACTGTCTCTCTAAAACCTTAGAAAAATTGTCATGAAAAATTACCCAACTTCCAGTTAAATTTTCCCAGGTTATGTCCCTTCAACAACAAACCAAAGTGAGTCAGAATAACCATTTTTCTCACACTCAGATTTTTCAACAACCCTGTAAACCTTTCTAGATTAAATGAAACTCGGCACCCATTTGTTGTGCACAGAGACTCATCATTATTATAGTCTCTCCAAGCAAAGAAGACACACTCTGGCAAGATGGGAAAATTACTCCAGCTTATAAGTTCAAGCAATAAGCAAAAAAGCAGTCTGAAGATGGCCACACAACAGGTCGAAACTATAGTAACTACTACTAAGTAAGTTTATTTCCATTTATAAGTGTTTTTTATTGAGTTTTAAATTTCAAAGTGGAAAAAAGAATGGATACACAACACCATAATCAAGCAATAGTTGCAGCAATACTTAGTTAAAGCAATATTTGTTCAAGAATAATTATGAAAAATGTGGTCTTAGTAGGAGATCTCAAATTGGTTCCTAAAATTTGATATTGAATAGATAACTAACTGAACTTTAAAACTTAGGGCTATTTAAAATAATTGAAAATCAAACACCCTTTTAAAAAACTTTAAAATTATTTGTGTTTTAATAATTTCAAAGTTTTTAAAAGGGTGTTTGATTTTCATTTATATTTCGAATAGATAATTATTGAACCAATATTGACCGAGCTTCAGTCATTCTCCCATCTTGCCAGAGGGTCTTCTTTGCTTGCCCAGAATATAAATTCTAGTAAAATTTAAAAGGACGTCCAAAAAGAATAGTTTGTGAAACAGGACTACTACAACAATATTCTATTTTATTTTAAATATTACATCTTTGAGGGCACCAGGAATCAATCCTATTATTGCCATCATAACACAAAAAGAATTACAAAAAATTAAATTGGTGAAATTGAAATTGAAATTAATTGGTGAATTGGAAAATTAAATACATCCTTTAGCCTAATAGTTTGTTTGTCAACATTTTTCCAACAATAACTAGTGTACAACCATTTTCTAAAAACATTTCTCACCAATTGTAATCTCCAGTAAGACAGCAACATAGCTCGTACCACAGTATCCATTAGATAAAGATGGCGATGGCACAGTAAGACCGTTCACCAAACATTGTCTGATCCGACAACATTTGACACTCAAACACATAACTTTGGCACAATTTGTCACCAACCATCCTTTTCCAAAAACATTTACCCTTCCCAAAACACAACCACACCCAACCCCAACACAAATATCACCCAGAAACGTTTAGCAAAACTTTTTTATAGAAAAACATAACCTCAAACACTACACAACCTCACTCCATGGTGTCTGACACCCAACTGAAGAAGAACGTCGTCTCCTGTTGATGGGAGATGACAGGTGAGACCGTGCAGGGAAATTCCCTCAACACTCAAAATTTCCCTACAGGGATTTTTCAACAAGGTAGTATATTCTGTCCAAGCGGAGATGACCCTCTGACAAGATGAGAAATTAACTCCAGCTCAGTTAATATATGTTCAAAAACTATCAATTTCATCTCGAATTGTGGGAGAAATTCTCCTCTACAATTTTGTGATCAAATATATAATTTTTGAACAGATTTTGACCACGGTGTAGTGATTTTCTCATCTTGCCAGAGGGTCTTCTCTGCTTGGACAGACTATAGTAGGATGTTGGTTGGTTGGCCTTTTGAGACAAATTGAATCTCACGGTACAAGCCGACAAGACCCACTGGCAAGATGGGAAAACGACTCCGGAACGGTCAATATTGCTTCAAAACCTATCAAATTAGTTTCAAATTGTAGAAAACATTCTGCTCTACAGTTTGACACAAGATTTTTGATTTTTGAACCAATATTGAGCGAGCTGGAGTCATTTTCCCATCTTGCCAGAATGTCTTCTTTGCATGGGTAGAGGCTAAACTCGCAGGGGTCAGACGAGGATGGTTCGCCATTTTGTTTGACAGTGCACACTCAAGGATCGGAGTCTCATCTCCCGCTCATCACTTGGAAAATACACAATGGGTGGAAACCAAGGTGTATAGAATAGTAGAGGTGGGTCGGAGTGAAGCAGCTGACTAAGATACTGACGTCACGGAGTTCCTCTAGTCAAAAATTTAGCATTGATTTCCCCATCCTTGACGGAAAATCGTACGCTTTTTTTTCAATTTTCGAAATACAGAATTGTTGAATGGATAAATTTCTTATTCATAAGCTTGTAGAGAATTTTAAGACCTACATTTTGAGTGATTTAAATCTATATTTTACTCGAATTTAACATGAGATAAAGCCCGTTAAAGTGTCTTGGGAGTGCTCTGCAGCTGAGATAATTCAATTATGAGTAGCAATGCTATTTATTATGAGATACATTTATAATATCATTGCATTCGATAGCATTGCTATCCATAATTGTATTAGCCCAGCTGCAAAGCAATCCCAAGACACGTAGTAATTGATGAAAAATCATTTTAGAAACATAAAAATTAGAAAATTTCGACTGGGTTGGTGTTGGAAGTTGAGGCACAAGAGCCCCCTCTTCCAACTCACAGAGGAAGACGAAGAAGAAGAATAAGAATAGAAGAAGAAGAAGAAGAAGAAGAAGAAGAAGAAGAAGAAGAAGAAGAAGAAGAAGAAGAAGAAGAAGAAGAAGAAGAAGAAGAAGAAGCAGAAGAAGAGAAAGAAGAAGAAGAGGAAGAAGAAGTAGAAAGAGAAGAAGAAGAAGAAGAGGAGGAGGAGAAGAAAAAGAAAAGAAGAAGAAGAAGAAGAAGAGGAGGAGGAAGAAGAAGTAGAAAGAGAAAGAGAATAAGAAGAAAAAGAAGGAGAGATAGAAGAAGAAAGAGGAGGAGAATAAGAAAACGAGTTTTCACCTAGTCATCTGATTCATTCGCCAGTTTCGTTGTCACCAACTTCAACTCACCAAAAGAGAGAATTCATCTATAAACTATAGTCTGTCCAAGCAAAGAAGGCATTCTGGCCAGATGGGAAACCGACTCCAACTCGGCCAATATTGGTTCAAAACTCTTAAATTTGAACACAAATTGTAGACCAGTATGTTTCCAACAATTAAAAACCAAATTTACAATTTTTCAACCAATATTGACCGTACTGCAATCATTTCCCCAGCGTGTCTTCATTGCTCAAACAGTTTTTAAACCTGGGGGCAACCAATATCCCTCACATCACATTACTATTCAACAATGTGATCCGAACAATTTCCCTTTACAGTGACATAGTTTCCCTTTTTTATCCCAAAATATCCCCGCGCCTAGGTTGGCAACAACTGCAAACACATAGTGCTCGCCTCTAGTGGATTGGTTAATTAAATAACAAGGAACAAAATAATATCATGACGGCACAAGCTTCAGACCCGTGCAAGAAAATTATTATCTCTCTCTCACACCCTCTCCCACACTCTCTCTCACTCACTCTCACTCACTCTCTCACTCTCTCTCTTTCTCTCACTATTTTGCCTCGATAATGGCTTTGCCGCCATGTTGTTCAACTCTCTTCTTCTTCTTTTTCTCCTTCTTATTTACTAGCACCCAAATTTATGATTATTTCTAACAATCATAATAAATTAATTTTGAGAGATTTCGTTTGCTCCTTGTGCGCTCCAACAGCTGATGTTGTCAATTACATTTTTCATTGAGATATGCCTAGATGGTGTTTTAGAAATCAAACGAGACAATAGATGCGCTTCACATCAGCTGTTAGCAGGCTACATCACGTATAGTCTGTTCAAGCAAAGAAGAGCCTCTGGGAAGACGGGAAAATGACTCCAGCTTGGTTAATATTTGTTCAAGAATTATACATATGGTCGATATGTAATAGTAGATCAAATTGTTTCCTACAATTTGAGATCAAATTGATAATAATTTTCGAACCAATATTCACCGAACTTGATTCATTCTCCCATCTTGCCAGAGGCTCTTCTTTGCTTGGACACACTATACAAGTACAAGAGACAGACAAGACGTCACCTGTATGCTACTCTACTATAATCTGGCCAAAAATTATTGATTTGGTCTCAAATTGTAGATCAGAATGTTTCCTGCAATTGAGACCAAATCAATACTTTTTGAACCAATATTGACCGAGCTGGAGTCATTTTCCCATCTTGCCTGAGGCTCTTCTTTGCTTGGCCGGACTATATGTTTAGGATATTCCTCATCAAATCAATGAAAACCGTTTTAGAATGAATATTATTTAAGATTTTCGACTAAATCATCAACAAAGCCTGTCTAAGCCTGTACTATTTCTTCCTAAATTAGGTTATGTTGGAACAATTCTCATTTCGACTACTGGCAGCAGTGAATGGCAGCCATGTTGCCCGAGGCTCTTCTGTTCTTGACTCAACTCTAGAATGATGATGTCTTAGAAATCAAAAGAGGTTAATAGATGCTTAATAGATCAGCTGTTAGTAGGTTACATCACGTACAAGAGACAGACGAAATGGCCTACCACTTTTGGCATCATATATACAAATAATAACACCACTTAAAAGATCCAGCTCCAATCATTCAATGAACAGTGTACGGAATAGGAAGTACTCTAGCCCTGTGGGTAAAGTGGAAAAGTAGTAGAGTCTGTCTAAGCAAAGAAGACACACTGACAAGATGGGAAAATGACTTCAACTCGTTAAATATTGCTTCAAAAATTATTGTTTTGGCCTCAATCGTAGAAAACATTCTCATTTACAATTTAAGACCAAATCAATAATTATTGAACAAATATTGACCAAGCTGGAGTCACTTTCCCATCTTGCCAGAGGGTCTTCTTTGCTTGGACAGACTACAGACACTACACTGAAAACCTACCAAGATCAATACTCGGGCTATGTTTAGACCTCTGCTATGCTATTCCTCCAAACACTCTCTCACTCTCTCGTTCTCTCCCACTCACACTCACTCTCTCTCTCTCTCTTTCAGGGATAGCTCTCAGCGCACAGCTGACAGGATCAAAATTTACCCGAAAACATTCCCAATCATCTATTACATGAGCAACCAAACCTTCAACAGCTGATGTTGGCGATAAAATTTGTCATTTAACAATTCCTAGATTATGTTTGTGAAATCAAAAGAGACAATAGACGCTTCACATCAGCTGTTAGTAGGTAATATTACGTGCAAGACATAGAAGAAACTAAGCTAATTTTTTGTTCAAGATAATAATAGAAAATTTAAAATGAAAGTTGACAAAAATTTCTGCGTGTGTATGCGTGTAAAGGTATAGTATGTTCAAGCAAAGAAAAACCTCTGGCAAGATGGGAAAATGACTTGGTCAATATTTTTGTTAGAGAATTATAAATGTGGTCTTAATAGTAGATCACATTGATACCTACAATTTGAGATCAAATTGTAGGTATAGTAGGATTTTACAAATTTAATTGTTTGTATTATAACCAATACTGTGTATAGTCTGTCCAGGCAAAGAAGACCCTCTGGCAAGATGGGGAAATGACTCCAACTACATCAATATTGGTTCAAGAATTATTAATTTGGTTTCAAATTGGCCGTGGTCTGGGGCCTAGCGCTACCCGGTCGTGGGTTCGAATCCCACCAGAGGCATGGTCGTTTATGCACCCCATAAATCACCCTCGCACACTCCATTACCCACGCACAAGTAAATTGAAATACTTATGTGGGCATCATCCGCAGCAAAAAAAAAAAAAAAATTGTAGAGAAGAATGTTTCCTACAATTTGAAACCTAATTAATTATTTTTGAACCAATATTGATGGAACTGGAGTCATTTTCCCACCTTGTCAGAATGTCTTCTTTGCTTGGACAGACTATAGTTCTTCATCTACGCGAAACGTTCCGACGTTCGGCTGCAGTCGAACAGCTGTAGCTACTCTACTTTTGAGCTGTGATTGGCTACAGCTGTCGACCGTTTTGCCTCGAAGAAGACCTACCACTACACGCACAGACATACAGAACGTTTGTTTATTTCGTCTCAAGTGATCGTGAATAGGGTTTAGAGTTTTGTTTACCTTGCAATCTACAGGAATAATGCTGCCAATAAAAGTATCTAGTCTGACTCACCTATAACAAACAAAAAGAATACATTGAAAAATATATATAATATAGAAATAAAAATCTAATTTTATATTACATATAGCAACTCTATTAACTTCTATTAAAGGAAGACATGCTAGAAAACCTAACCTTGGAATCCAAGATGGCCGCGATGGTTCCAGTGCAATACGAAATCCTATGTTAATATTGCAGGAGAAAGAAGGTAGTTAGGTAGTCGAATTTGATCAGCTGATCGTGAATTTGTCGTCTGCAACAATAATTTACATAGAATTTCCGATTCCACTTGAACCCTGCTCTAATAATATGGCAACGTCGCACCGTAGACACAGTCTTCACATATGAAAGCAGATTCAAATCATGCATGTTGACTTAGTTTTTCTCTCTTTGAGCATAATTCCCATGGAACTCTTCGTATAGAATTCCTTTGGTGTTTTTTGTAATAGGTTGTGATAGAGATTAGCAAGAAAAATTAAGAATAGACAGTTATTTATTAAAATAGCTTATGATTTGTAGCAAGTCAATGTGAGAACGCACACAAGAAACGCATCCATTAGAACAGCTGTTTGGAAAATAGTTTCAATGCTTTTAAATGGACCCAATTTCCTACTCTACATAGTTGCGAATTTTTAGGCCATGGCCTTCTATTAAAGGAAGCTACGGTGATGTTCATGGAATCAAAAGAGACGATAGATGCTATGCTTCAAGTTATTCTAGTTGGTCGTGTATGTATAAAGAAAAGAACAACGCAAATCAAAAATCAGCTGACCAATATGCGTTGCTCCACACAACTCTGTGTTTCTATTCTATTGCATCTTGTGCCCGACATGTAGTATTGTAATAATAAAAAAAAAACACCTTGATACTCATACTAGTCGGCAGGCTCGCTTCGCTCGCCTTCTCCGCCTAGCCAGGGGGCTCCGCCCCCTCGACCCCCGACAGTATAGGCAGTGTAAGTTAGTCAAACAGCAAATTCCGTTCAGAAGGGATTCAAAATTTATTGAACACAGCATTTCTAGACCTAATTTGGACCTGTTTACTTAATTTCAACTTTTTCTGCCAATTTGTTCTCGAAAAATTCCGAAAAACAGTAAAACGCTAATATTAAGCGTAACCTTGGGAAGTATATTGGACATAGTTTAAAACTTGATTCAATATCTTCCAAATTAGTTCATCTATAATCTCGCTGAACCGTTGAATTTACAGTTTGGATTGGTCGTAACAAGGTGGAAGATATGCAACCCGCAATACATCTACAATTTTGAAAACTTTTTGCTCAATCTTGAACGGATTTCAAAAATATTTTAACACAACATTTCTAGACCTTATCTGAACCTGCCCACCAAATTTCAACATTTTCTACCGATTGGTTTTAGAGAAAATTAAGAAAATGCCGAAAAACTATAGAAAAACTCAAATATTTGGCGTACTCTTGAGAAGTTTCAAAAACCCGTTCTTAGTAGGCGTCTAGAGGTCCAACTGAACATACCTGCCAAATTTGAACGCATTCGGTTCGGCAGATTTCTAGTTCTGTTGATGAGTGAATGAATGAGATTTTCATCAACTTTCCTAAATCATTTTCCCACAAACTATCTCAACCTTGCTGGTTCCAAAAATTAAGGCATTTCTTTCCACTTCCCCCTCTCCTCTTCACAACTCTTCCACTACTTCACACCCACTCCTGCTCCACTACTCTTCTCTCTTCTATTACACTACCCCCACCACCTACTTCTCCACCTCAACATCATCATCATCATCATCATCATCCTCCACCTCCCGTCTCTCTTCATCTAAATTCGTGGGTTTTCGCGAGTTCCAGTCCAGCCTGCCACCAATCGATAGTCAGTGGAGCTTTGACAACAGAGACACAACACTAACCCCATCTGGCGATAACCTCACTCTCAACTCTTCTCTGTTGCTGCATGCACCACTGACTTTGTAACACGTATCACAAACTTGTGTATCACATGATACAAATTGAGGCGTTCCAAAGGACGGTTTACATAGAGGCTCTATAAAGAGGAGATTATGAGAAAGCGTCATTATTCTATAGTTATCTCTATCTAGTTATTCTCTAGATATCTATAGTTATGGTTGAGTGTTAATGGGAGAGATGTCTTTGAACATCCCTCTCCAAGAATGGACATTTATATGTCTGAACTCCGCCATTTTATGTTGATACAATACACATTTATATTACAACCGTTAGCTTATTGAATCCTACATCTGTCTCATTTTGCAAGTTTTCATAGTTTATAATTAGCCAACTTAAGCGAACCATAATGTTTGCAATTTGTGTAATTTTCATTTATTTCTATTCTTATAGCATAGGATTCGAATTATTGTATTATGTGATCTAAATGAATAAAGTGATTGAATCTGAATCTAGTTATTCACTAGTAATATTTTACAGTATAGTCAGTCCAAGCGAAGAAGACATTCTGGTAAGATGTGAAAATGACTCCAGCTCGGGCAATATTGGTTCAAAAATTAAAAATTTCGTTTAAAAGTGTAGAGCAGAATGTTTCTACAATTTGAGGACCAAATTTATAATTTGTGAACCAATATTGTCCGAGCTGCAGTCATTTTCACATCTTGCCAGGATGTCTTCTTTGCTTGGGAAGACTATAATAGTATAGGCACTGTACGTTCAATTGATAGGTCTCAATTCGTATCATGTAATGGAAGACATAGTTTAAAAAGTCTGTCCAAGCAAAGAAGACCCTCTGGCAAGATGGATAAATGACACCAACAAGGTCAATATTTGTTCAAGAATTATAAATTTAGTGTTAAAAGTAGATCAGATTGTTTCCTACAATTTGAGACCAAATTAAACATTTTCGTATAAATATTGTCCGAGCTGCAACCATTTTCCCATCTTGCCAGAATGTCTTCTATGCTTGGACAGACTATAGTATTGGAAATCGTTTCAATTAATGAGCCGTTTCAATTAAACTTCCAGTTCAGGCATTCAAAAGATTCTATTTTGTTTAACATTATCTGTTTGTTTTATTTCGTCATAATTCTATTAATCTACTGCGTATCATGCTCATGATCCCTACCATGTATTCTAGCATCAAATTATTTACAGCCAACCGGCAGACGAATATTTCCAGTTAACCACTGGCGGCTAGTACCCACGAAACAAGTGAAGTGCTGTACAGTAAAAGATACGGGCACTTCACGAGCCGCCAGTGCAGTTTACAGTAGGTAGTCTACTGTCCTCTAGCTAAAACTCCATGTCGATAGCACGGTGTATATTTTTAGTGCCACATTGAATAACAAAAGGTAACAGACTTCGTCAACATCGATGAGAAAAAAAATAAAACGACAGAGAAGAAGAAGAAAAATAAAAAAAGTTTAGCAGCTGAGTACAGTGTTGCCAAACTGAGCAATGACGAAAGCGTATCACCAAAGCGGAAAAACAAAAAAAAAGAAGAAGGAGAAGGAGAAGGAGAAGAAGAAGAAGGAGAAGGAGAAGGAGAAGGAGAAGGAGAAGGAGAAGAAGAAGAAGAAGAAGAAGAAGAAGAAGAAGAAGAAGAAGAAGAAGAAGAAGAAGAAGAAGAAGAAGAAGAAGAAGAAGAAGAAGAAGAAGAAGAAGAAGAAGAAGAAGAAGAAGAAGTCCATTGTCAGATCAGTGGCTGAATTTTCTCATCTCTTCTATCAGTCTGTAACTTATTCCATAGAAGGTAAATTTCTCTTCTAAATCACCTTCACCTTCTAATCACATGTGCTTATTCAGTCTCTCAGTCTCTTGTTTTCAATTTCTTTCTTCCCCGATCGTTGTTCACCTTATTTTTTATTTCCCATTTTCGCGTTTCTTCTTCTTTCACTCTCCTTTTATTCCTTTCTTTTCCTTTTATTATTATTCTCTACTTATTTCCACTTCTTCTTTGTCTATTTCTCTTCCTCTGTACGATCCAAACTGATGTGAATAATCCAACTGTCAGTTCGTACTGACAGTACGATCGTTTACATCTGGTCAATCAACGATAGGACAGTCGGTTTCCCTATCCATAGATTTCAACTGTCACAGTTCAAACTGTCAGCACGAACCCATTTTAAACCCTGACTTTTATAGTTGCTGGTTAGGAAAGAAAATAAATAAATATAATCCAAACTAACTGTTATTGACCGCTTCACACCAATTATACATTTGGTTTTACTTCTATATTGAAACAAACCTTTTCTATACTACGTTGTTATCAATGCCCGGTCATTCTGGATCATATTATCTCATGCATTTTCGACATCAACATACTCTACCTCTTTCTTTTTCTCCCTTCCACCCATCTCCCCTCACATACAATTCCTCCTTCTCCTATTCCACCAAACAAATTTACAATTCCACACCCTTCCCTCCCTCATCTTATCATTCCCACCACCTCTGCTTCTGCTACTTCTCCTCTTCCTCCTCCTCATCCAATAGCTGGCTCCGGGGGATCAATAATCCGCCGACAGTGAAATGAAACTCAGCCAAAGCACACCACCTAACCTAACCGGCTGCTGCTCTACATCCTTCCTATTCTTGTTGTGTGTGAGTGTGCAAAGTCACCCCGCCGACCCGGCAAAGTCACCCCGCCCATTGAGCAAAGTCACCCCGCCTTATCGAGAGTTGGATGCTGCTACCTATCTCTGTGCTCTGGCACTCTACCTACCCAAATAATATCATTTGCTGGACAAATTGGTAGTTGATAACAGAAATTGGCGGGTGAAACAGCTGACTGGATCAACACATTCTTGTTCTCCATCCTCCTCTTCCTCCAACATTATTAATCCAATTTTTCCAATCTACATCATTTTTTTTTTTTTTTTGTTAGGAATTCTACATTAAATAATTTCGAACGTTTTGACAGCAGGTATTTTGATTGAGGTCACTCCAGGGTATAGTCTGTCCAAGCCAAGAAGACATTCTGGCAAGATGGGAAAATGACTTCAGCTCGATCAATATTCGTTTGGTGTGAAACTGTAGCATACATTCTCATCTACAATTTGAGGTCAAATTTATGAATTTTTATTGAGCTGAAGTTATTTTCCCATCTTGCCAGAATGTCTTCTCTGCTTGGGCAGACTATACTTGAACGGGTATTTGCAAGCTTACATTCATGATTTATACTGTGCCAGCAATGTTTTTCTGGTATTCTGTATCTTCCTGCGACGTTTCTCACAATTCCGTATCTTGTTGAGCGTTCTATCACTAAGTAGCCACTGCAGAGCTGATAATGATTGCCAAAATAACAGCTGAGTTGTATACCCTTGAAAAATTTAGCAACTATAACAGTATATTATAACAGTTTTATAACTATATTATAACAGTTTTTTTCCGGGATATACAAAGTGTTCCAAAACTCCCGACCAATATTCTAGGTTCTAGCGTAAACACCCTTCCTGGTATTTCACATTATTCAAATGTCATTTTCAAATAACATCTGTTGCCACTTTTCACCTGAAAAGCATCATCTAGGCATAGCCAAATAACAACTCAATCGACAACATCAGCTGTTGTAGAGCACAAGGAGCAAACGAAACCGCTCAATTTTTTGGCGTCAGCTATAAGATTAGAATATCTCATTGACAGGTGAAGTGCCCGAATCTTTTACTGTACAGCACTTCACCTGTTTCGTGGGCACGAGCCGCCAGTGATTCCAGCATATACTTTGTGTATCTTCAAAATGTAAATGTAATGAGAGTGTGGCGTTAGTATGTTGGATTGTAGTGAGCTAACCAATCATAAGTGTCACACTCAATGGACACACTGTCAGTAGACAGTCACTGAATTCAATATATTCCAATACGAAAGCTACATCTTTTACAGTAAGTCCATGCGAAGAAGAGCCTCTGGCAAGATGGGAAAATGACTCCAGCTCAATCAGTATTTGTTCAAGAATAAAATTATAAATGAGGTTTTAATAGTAGATCAAATTGTTTCCTACTATTTGAAATCAAATTTCAAATTTTTGAACCAATATTGACCGAGCTTGAGTCATTTTTCCATCCAGCCAGAGGGTCTTCTTTGCTTGGACGTTAGAGACTTTGTACTGTAACCCATAAGCTTGTAAAACAATCAAACATCAATAATATTTTCCCAACAATTAACACCAAATTTTACAAGCCAATCAACATTGAATAAAGTTTATTGATGAAACTGTTATTGAATGATCATTAAAATGCTATCATAGGATAACAGCTGTTAGGATTAAACAGCTGTTTAATTCTTTTTTTTACTGCTTGACTTTGGTGATGATGCTGGCTCTAAAACTTTGAAAGCCATCATAAAAGTACAACGATTGAAACCACAAAATAGTTCAGTAGAACGAGAGAGAGAGAGAGAGAGAGAGAGAGAGAGAGAGAGAGAGAGAGAGAGAGAGAGGAGAGAGAGGGGAGGGAGAGAGAGAGAGAGAGCGAGAGAGAGCGAGATTGAGAATGAAAGAGAGAGAAGAAAGAAGGGAAGAGAGAAAGGAAGAGAAAGAGACGGGGAAGGGTAAAAAGAAAATGAGAGAAAGATGAAGGAAGGAAAAGAAAGAGAAGGAGAAGAAAGAGAACGAGAAAGAAGAAAGAGAACGAGAAAGGAAGAGAACGAGAAAGGAAGAAAAAGAGAAAGGAACAGGAAGAGAATGGAAAAGAATGAGAATAGAAGAGAAAGGAAGAGAATGAGAAAGGCAAAGAAAGAGAATGGAAGAGAAAGAGAAAAAAAGAGGAAAAGAAAGATGAAGGGAAAGATAGGAAAGAAGAGAAGAGAAAGAAGAGAAGAGAAAAAGAGAAAGAAGGAGGAAGAAGGAAAAGAAGGAGAAGGAAAGAGAGAAAGGAAGAGGCAGAAAAGAAAAGGGAAGAGAGAGAAAAAGGAAGAGAGAGGAGAGAGAGAGAGCGTGATTGAGAATGAAAGAGAGAGAAGAAAGAAAGAGAAAGGAAGAGAAAGGGACGGGGAAGGGTGA